>JBBMEF010008252.1:0-23425 GCA_037832685.1 Sicyos baderoa | reverse complement strand
GGCTCATGGCCGGTCATAAATCTTAAACGATGACCGTCAACGCCGGTCATCGTTTTGACAGTTTCTACTAGTGTAAACCCAAGCTTAATCTCCGGGTTCATCCTTACAAGAGAGAGAAAAAGTTGTCTCCCCAAAATTAAGAGTGAGTTTTAAATCTGTTTTAGTAAATTAAATGATATAAATAAAATGTAAAAAAATATAGTATTCTAAGAATAAAATAGTTCCAAAATAGATTCTAAAAAGATTTTGTTTGATCTATGTCTGCCTCAATAATTATTATTTTTTTCAACTCTCACGTGGAGTAGTACATTTGTAAGAGAAAAGTCTTGTAGGTAGTCAAGTTGAGAGAAGCTTAATCATAATTTTTAGTGGGGATTAGATTTTACAGTTAAAAAGAAGATGAAATAGAGTGATTTGGAGGCATAAATACTTGGAGAGATATTTTGAAAAGAAAATATTATTAAAGTATTTATTTTATATTATTTTATTTAAACTGTAAGCATTATATAATTGTATTTTATTAATAAGTTTAATATATTTTATTATATATTATATGGTTGAAAAGTAGAAAATGTTTGATATGACATATGATAAGATAAGATAAAAAGTTTGATGAGACATTGGAGGGGTTGAAAAAGAGGAGTATTTTTGAGCCACCAAAAATAAAGACGAGAATGAAATTGCGAATGATTCATAGTGTGCCCACCGAAAATCATCTCTAATAATCACGTTTTTCAAAAATTATTTTTTTCAATTCTTATTCTATTTATTTTTTATTCTCTTATCCAACAATTTTTTATACATCACACCACTATTTTTTACTCTCATCATATTCATTATTTTATTTTTTTCATAATCATTCTCTTTATATCAAACACAAATAATCATTCTTTTCATAATTATTATTTTTCCTATTCTCAATTCGAATTCTCATTCCTTTCATAACCATTATCTTCCCCTTCCTCCAAACATACACTTCAAGAGATTAATGTACTAAAAACAAACATGTAGTTGAAAAATCTCAATTTTTTCTCCTTCATCTCCTGTCCTTACACTAAAATCCAATCATTTTTTTTTTTTTTTTACTTTCAAACCTAAAAAATGATGCAAAGTTGATTTTTTTAGGTCATTTTGTCTTTAACACAATTGTTTGTTTTTTGTTTTTTCTGAGAACCAATATTTTTTGTTAAAAAAAAAGATAAATAAATAGGATGTAATTATGTTCATTGGATCACAAAAATACTATTTCAAAAAGAAGTGAAATTGGAGGTAATTGTTACTCGTTAGCCATTTTAACTAAAAATGAATCTTCATCCACAATGGTTAAGCAATCTTGTATTAAGTTTTTATGGACTTACTAAAAATTCCATCAAATAATTTTTAGGAAATTTTTCATGTATAACAAAAATTGGCTAAAAAATTACATCTATAGCACAAAACTGGAAATAATTACATGTATATCAAAAAACTAAAAGTAGTCGAGTGATTGAATGTGATTGAGTTCAATCACTAGTTATTGATTGAGTTCGATTGAATTGAATCACTCAAAATTTTGATATAAATGAATTTTTGATAAAAATATGCTATAATTCTAATAGAGGTCCTAAAGTTGGTATACACAACAAATTTTCTAATTTTTTATATGTTTGTGATATCGGAGGTTAATTGATTAGGGGTAAAAGGATGGTTCAATTTGATAGTCAAGCCGAAACCAAACGGTTCTCAAGTGAATGGAAATTGAATTAAAATTTATACCATAATCGAACCGTTCTTAATCAATTAACTATTGTTTTAGCTGGTTCGGTCTAGCAGTTTTTCAATCCGAAGAACCAACCATATAAATATTAAATGAAATAGAAAATTAACTTGAGCTTCAACTTAGGAAATCAAGAAAACAAATCGTGAACGTGTCAACTATAACAAAATCGAATTTTGTTGTACTATAAAAAAAATCGAATTTTGTTTTAAGGAATAAACACAACATTTGAAGGAAAACAAAAAAGACACAATCGTTGAACCATTTTTTATTTTAAATTATAAATTTCCTTTTTTCATATACATATTATCGGTCGATTTGGTTACAAAATTGATATCAACTCCAATTGATATCTGTTTCAGATAATTTGAGCAGTTTTTATCGATTTTTGCCTTTTTTTTAGTAAAATTTTGAAAATGTTTCATATATTGCAAAAAATTGAGCCCTTTCATGTAAGATAATAAAAATGACCACGTTTCAATCAGTTCCACTTATTGAAAACGATTACCGAAATTAATTCAAACAAACACTTGTGTTTTATTCTGTTGGAAATAAGTTTATATTCAGCTTCATGTAGCTCGGACCTCTACTGTCCAGATCACGCATCATGTAACTATGTAGACTGCTGGTGAGTTCGAGCAGTGCAGCCGAGCATGGACACAATGTCGTCATTTTTTTTTCCGGGTTGTTTTACTTTGTGTCAAACTTTATATTTTAAACCTTGCTAAACTATCTTTGTTTTGAACTATTGGGATCCCAACAATGTTTTTGTATGTTTTTGAACTATCAATTGTACTTCATAATTTTTATGAGGTTTTGTTGGAAATTACATGTGTTCATTTCATTTATTTTGAGGGATTTAAAAATGTATGTGCTCGTAATACTCTCTTAAAGTATTTTAGAAAGTTGATGGTTACAATTCAAGTTAGGAATTGATGCCACCAAATAAACTAATGGCAAGTAGTTATCATTCAACTTTAAAGAATGCATAAATCTCTACATTGAACTTACTCGGTTTAGGTTTTCAAACGCATCCCAACAATGGTTGAATTACAAATGCATATTATTTAAAAAAAAAAAACTTATTTCAACAATCATTTAATCTTTTTCTTTTCGTATTTGATTAATTAAGTGATGGTTATATTTATGAATTTTGAATTGATTGAACTTAGTTGATCAAATAGTGTCCGATCTTTCAAATAATATATGTTTATTGACTTAGTTTCCATATTGGGGAGAAAATATAAAGTGAGAAAGAAGAATACTCATTTTGAGAGTAGTAATAATTTATTTTAATATTTATGAACGGTTAATGATATATTTATTCAAACAAAAATTTAACATTTTTCATTCAAAACTTAGTGGGGTGAGAGATTTGAATATGTAACCTTATGATTATTAGATCATACAAAATGCCTATAGAGCTATGCTCTAGTTGGCCAAATATTAATGCTATATATTAAAATTTAACAAAAATAATATCTTATAATTGAAAGGATCATATCTATAAAACACTTATAAATATAAGCTTAAAAAAACTTGATATCAAATTTTTTTTTATAAAGAGATAGAGATGGAGAGAGACGAGGGGTGGGGTTACAGACAAAGAATAGAAAAATAAGGGTGAATGAAACTAAAATCGAGAGTTCATAACAAAAGATGTCGGGCACATATAATGACAGACACCTATAATGAAAAGTATTATAATATCTTACAATAATTTGTTCCATCAAGCTACAACAAGAATTTTATTATTTCACATTCTCAAATTCAAATATGATGTGACAAAAACTATAGATTAATTAAGCTATAAGGTTAAAGCTGCCAACTTTTGGTTGTGGTTTTTAGAGGGTAATTTTACATTGGTTGCGAGCCCAATTGCTTGAAGAAACCTAATAAAATACCAACCAATATCAATATGCCACCATTCGAGGCCGAGCCTGGCTGAATACTCAAAAGCATGGTGATTATTGTGCCATCCTTCTCCAAATGTTACCAAAGCCACCAACCTAAACAAGAAACAAAATATAAAATGAGTTAAATTGATCAAATTGAAAATTTAGAGATCTACTCATTTAAGGTTGCAAAGTCTAAGATAATTTTTTTAATATATTTATAAACTATAATTTTCAGTCCAATAATGAATTATCATATCTTGTGATTTTTATGTAATAAAAAAATTATGATTTTAATTAAATTTCATAAACAATCGAATATTATAAAGTCGGATGTTTTATATCTAAAATGGTGTACACGAACACTTTGAAACAAACTATAAGTTGTATTATGCCCTTGAACGCATTGATGTCCCTGCGATTACTAGTCAGAGGTCTCGCTGAAAAGTCGTTTGCGCATTCTGTAATTAGGGTTTAATGAGGGCGCATATTTAGACTCGAATTAAAACCCCTAGCAGCTATGACTTTCATTCGTTCATTATGTAAACTCTACAATACGCTCCTTTTAATAATATTGTTTTCCCTCTCCGCCCGTGAATTAGCTAACACAACGTTAGTGAACTAAGTAAATCCTTGTGTGATTTTTGTTCTTCTCTTCTTTTACGTTTTCGCATTTATCTGTTTTTCGTCTTCCATTTGATTAGTGATTGTCGATTTCGTAACACTATAAAACAAAGATCCACCCCTAGTTTTAAGCCATATTGTCCATGAATGTATTGGAAGAGTTCAAAAAGAGAACTATTATAATTTGGTCCTATAATCAAATGTTTTATCAAATTAAAATATTATTTCAGTTTATGATAGTTACTTTAAGCTGTAATTTTTTTAATGAATATTTGTAAAAAATTAAAACTCGTGACTGTGAAATTGAAGGGGGTAACACCAATCAAAATTAACAAGTACGCCATTTGTGCATAACTTGATGGAACACCCATCTTAAAAATTAAATCAAGAAAAAAAAAAAAAAAAAAAGAAGAAGAACATGTGTTACCAATTATTCTTTGACAAATCACCAGTCTTCCATTGTTGATTTCCCCATATGTGACATACTGAATTGATCATCAATGTTGCTTGTAAGATCACAACAATCCTTACACACTGCAAATTACAACTTTAATTGGTATGCAAGATACTTTAAAATTTATAGGTCATTAAATTAGTATGAACATATTAGGAAAGAAAATAGTATGAACATCATAAAGCAAAAAATACACCTTTTAATTAGTGATACTTAGGATTACAACCAAATTAAAGATTCAATAAAAACCAGAATTGTTTATAGCAGGTTTAGAAACTAAATCTTAATTAACATTATTCAAATTTTGTTTGAGGAAGAGTGTTTGTTTGCCATATTTAAGGAGGATTTAGATGGAGGATTTATTAACTTTTCTCTGAAAATCTTACATCGAAACGAGTTTTTACTAACTTATTCTCATTTCTATTTTTAAAAATAATTCTTCATTTTTTACTATCTATTTTGAATCATTTATTTATAGCTACTTAATCATTCCTAAGCACTAATTATTTTTAATTATTCATTTCAAATCAATCAAAATAATTTATTTTTAATCACTCATTTTTAATATTTCATTTGTTAACTACTCAAAATAACTACGCATTTTAAATATACATCTAAACAAGATTTTGACTCTAACTCTACACAACAATCACATCAAAATAAATTTTTCATACAACTCTTAATCTTTAACTACTCAAAATAACTTCTCAATATAACTCATCAAACTAAATCCTTCTTAAATAGGGTAAACGAACATCCCCAATATATTTGTAAATCAACACTAATTATCTAACAAATGGATGATTATGTATGCAAATTTATATGTCTTTTAGTAACAAAAATAACTCTTTATTATTAGGGTTGATCAAATGGACTCAATGCACGTTTTTCAAGTCACATTGACAAATTAAATCCTAATTTTTAGGACTTGTTTGATAATCATTTGGATTTTTGTATCTTGTTTTTTAAATTTAAGTCTATTTTCTCTCAAATTTCCTACATTGTGTTTCACCCTTCTTTCAGTATATCAATCTTTCTTTAAAGGAGAATACTAACCATCTTTTAAAAACAAAAACAAACTTTTGAAAACTATTCTTTTTTTCTTTTCAAATTTTAGTTTGATTTCTACAAATATAGGTGATAGGTAGATATGCAAGTAAGAGAAAACATATGATAAGATAGTTGTTATAAACTTAAATTTCAAAAACCAAAAACCAAAAACCAAAAACCAAATAGTTATCGAATGGGCTCTTCGAAATTGAATTCCTAATTTTCTTTTAAAAATAACGTGCCAACTTCCTTTATCGTATGGATTTCCCCCACAAGTAGATAAAATATGCCAAATAATTAATATAATTATATAAAAATAATAAATTATAGATATGATACAACTATGAATGATAGTTACTAACTAAAGTTTGAATTAATCTAAAATAAAAAATAAAAAAAAAATAAAGTTTGAATCTCAATTAAGAGAAGAATCGAATCTGTAACGTTACCGTTGAATTGATTTACAATCAAACAATAAAATAATTGCACCACTAACACATTTGGTGATTTTTGTATAATTATTAGTTTCCAATACCATATATAACTCACAATAACATTATTTTTGATATGTTTGAATTTGATAAATGAAATGATGGTATAAAATAAAATACTACATATACGATAATTTTATTCTACCTTTTAAATGTAATCTTGTGATTTTAAATTATCAAAATAAAATTTTGTATTAGGCTAAAAACATATTGTAGGTTGTTTTCAAGATTCTTATTGTATAACATGTGTGCTAATAACAAGAAAAATAACACTCTAGTAAAGGTTGTGAGACTCTCCTCACTTTTTCATTATGGGACAAGGTGAGGATCCTATTTAAAAAAAAATTAAAAAAATATTATGGTTCTTGAAACAAAATCTACAAGCACATATTAAAAAATTCTATAACTATTATGTTTGTATAAAAATTAATAATAATAGCAAAAAGTAAGAAGTGATTTAATTTTACCATTCCCCAAATTATGAAAGGTACTCCTCCAAGCAGGTATAGCAAGGCAGCTAGAGCAATGATATGAAGAAAATATGTTTTATGCATAAACTTATAGAAGCTTTGCATCTCCAAGTCATTAACATTATCTGGAAATCCATACTTTGAATATAGCATGAAAATGTTTCTTTCAATCTTTTGGTAATTTTTGAAGTAGTTTGGACAAACTTTTTTAGTCAAAGTATAAGAATCAAACATCCATCCAATATGACTGAACCAAAATCCTTGGATAGGGCTATGTGGGTCTTGTTCGGTATCGGTATATTGATGATGACATCTATGTGTGCTCACCCAGTCAATCGGATCACCCTAAAGACCAAATAGATATCAAATGCAAGCCCTTATTTTTATATTCATAAATTTTATAATATTTTATCTACTATAAACAAAGAACGAGGATTCAAATCTCAAACCTGAAGTGCATGAGCGGCACAATAAGCGAGAGAATACTCGAGCCATTTCGGAAGTTTGAAGCTCTTGTGTGCAAGATTTCTATGATATGAGATACTAATAGCCATACCTGTAAGAATGACTAATGCCAAAGAAACCCAAAAGGCTGCCCAATTGAAATAAAATGGTGCCAAAATACAAAGTAGATGCAAAAATAAAAGGGAAGAAAAAGTTTTATGTATCCTTTTCCTCTTTCTCCTCTCAAATGGCTTTGGAGAAGGGTTCACCAAGGTGGATTCTTGCTTTAGGATTTCCATTTGGAAGGGTTTATTGTGTAATTTGAGTATAAGCTTCCTCAAATATTTATAGGGCTCTCTCAACTAACCCTAGTGTAAAAAAAAATATTAGCCCTTTATACATCTTTATATAATTCTCTAAAATCACCATGGGGTTTGAACCAATCACATTATGCACCACAAGACCCTCTTTAACCAATTAAGCTACACCATGATAGTTACTCAACGATATAATTCTCGTAAATCTATGAGTCAAAAGATCATTGGACAATAACTCTCAACAATATCAATATACACCTTTGAACCAAGAGGTTATTGGTTTGATCCTTTATCCCATGTTCATTAAACTAAAAAAAATCATTTTAGATCATTTTACCACAAAAGGTAAAATGGTTCATTAAACTAAAAACTACAAAAGGTAAAATGTTTTGAACCAAGGTAAAATGGTATACCTTTGAATCAAGAGAATTTACTACAACAACACATTTTACCTTTTGTATTATATTTGCAGCACAATTTCTAAAATAGTTCATCTATAACACATGATTTTCTATCACATATACCTTTTATATTATATTTGCAACACAATTTCTAAAATAGTTCATATATAACATATGATTTTCTATCACGGATAGAACTCAAGAATGAGTCTATCACTTATTTGAAATTCTATTAATGATAGAGCCCAACCAATAATAAAATTAAATTTGAATTCTCTGTTATAAATAAATTAATTTTGATTTTAGTCTATAGATGAAAATACTTTGTCCTTTTTATTATACATGCAAAAACTCTTATTTTTTATTTTTGAAAATTCCCTTTTTGTAATTTTTGAACTCAACCATAATGGGGGTTGTGGGATTTGGAAACTCTTAACTCCCAATTTAATGGTAAATGTATGTTTTTTTAATAACTTTTCTCCAATAAAGTAGTACATACCTATTTTATTCAATGGCAAGAGTTTCGTGGTGGAAAGTAATTTCTAAAGAATAGGAAGTAGATGACGATCGAGGGTTCAAAGAATCAATTAATAAGTACCCAACATATTCAACTAACAAGTACCTTTGAATTAATTATTCTTACAACTTTGATACATCATCTTGCTAATGGCTGAGCTTTTCCATGCTTGCTGCACAAAACATTACAAAATCCCATTACAAGAAAGTGAGATTAATAAAACTAAAAAGAAACCAAAAGAAATGAGATTTTCCTAGAAGCCTCAAACCTTTACTCATGTCCTCTACCTATTGGCCAAGTCCCTACATTTCAAAATCAAACTTTTTTGTTTTTGATATTTTAATAATGTTCAATTTCAGCCAACACAGTAATAGTTCAACCGACATCAATGCTCACCGACATAGAGGTTTTGAGTTCGAGTCTCCCGACTCCCAATTGTTAAACTCAACAATGAGTTTGTATAAAATAAAGAGATGAGCTAATTAAGGGGAAATAACCTAATATCTAACTATAAAAATAAAATAATATCTAATAAGTTGGATTGTATATGGAATATAATACAAGCCAAGCTTGAAGTTAAATTAATGAGAGTTGGTCCTTAGATGATGATACTCCTGCTAGGACCAATCGAGAATGTTGAACACGACCAATTTGGGAATACTCGTCAATTGGGATGGTGTGGATTTTTGATGAAATCATATAGGATTTTGGGAAAATATGATTTTCTCCTTAAAAGAGTGAATTTTTTTTTTTTTTTTTTTTTTTTAATTTTTTTAATTTTTTAAAAAATGAATCTGAAAAAAGAGCAAGGAAGAACACAGACGATTTGTATTTTCTAGATTTGAAGTGGGGAAAAGGATTTGAGAATTTTATTTTTCTAAAAGAGGAAGAAAATGATGAAGTAAGAAAATAGAGAAAAAAAGGTGATGGAGAAGAAAGTGAAGAGAAACTAGAGAAAAAGTTTTTCATAATCGAAAGAAAAAATTTGAGACTCTCATACCATGTTAAAAGATGAAATTTCAAATTCTCTTAATTTTTCATTTAATAATGAACTCAACCATGAGTTTATATAGAGTACAAGGGATGGGCTAATTATAAAGGGAAAATATAATATTTAATCATAAAAAAAAAGATAAAGGATAATATCTAATCATAAAAAGTAAATATATAAAATAATATTTAATCTAATCCTAAAAGAAAAAAAATAAATAAAAAAATTATTTTACTAAAATGAACATAAACCAACGTACCAAATATAAATTATTCATTAAACTTAGAGAGAAAAAATGTATAGACCCGTTTAATAACGATCTTGTTTTATGTTTCTTATTTTTTGAGAAATGAACTTATTTGATAATGGTTAATTAATAAATAAATTAATGTTTTGATGATAGCGAACTTAATATTTTATTTAAATAATGTTTTGATCATAAAATATTCGCTTGTGTTTCAAAAAATTTGGTTTTTTAAAGTATCCATGATGTAGATTTTGGAATAAAAATTCAAACGGATTTTGAACTACCTAAATTGGAGTTGAAATGAAAAAGTTTGGTCTGAACGATTGATAAATCCTGACGTGATCACGTTGTAAAAATTGACTAATCCAAGAGCAACATGTGGCATGTTTGAGACATATGAACTTTTTTTTTTTGTAAGTGGGGGTAGGGAGGAAAATAAAATAAGAGTATATAATATTATATTATTATTTGAGGATGTGTATAACGGTAACTCCCTCAAAACGGAAAGAAAATTATATGTTGTTATATTAATTTTATGTGTTTATTTAAAAGCAACTTTTTTTAGTATTATAATAGTATTATACATTGTGCCTAACGATAAGTTTGAATATTATAATATTATTATGCATCGTGTCTAACAGTAATTTTGTATCTTTGTGTCTATTTAAGCGTCATGTTCTTCACCAAATGAAGACATCAATATTTCTTATTCTTAAAAAAATAAAGAAGTCTATATTGTTAATCATTATTGGGAGACAATTATTATATTGTGCGGATTGATTTGTGAGAGTTAAATTTATAAATCAACTCATTGAAAGAGTTTGGTAATCTCTTGATCTTATGATTTTGTACGATTTTCTTTTGATTTATAAAATAAAAATTGTAACGGTTTGATCTTAAGTCGTGGAAAAGATCAGGTATGTTCCCGCAAAAGGAACGTTGTAATGGTTTGACTCTAAACCGTGGAAAGAGTCTCCATTGTGTTAGTGAAATACGCAAGAGAAGCTTGGGGAATGGAGTAGGTGCGTCGAACTACTATAAATTCACATGTCAATTTCTCTATTCTTAACTTATGTTATCTTGACATATTGTTTTTTTTCAATTTTTGAATTAAATAGGATACTTGAAGCTGGTTTTTGATAATTTCTTATTTAATGTGCACGATATTCTTGGTCAAACTAGTTATTTAATAAAAAGTAAATTCATTTGTTTAATTGGACTCACATTAGAAGAAAAAAAATTACAAAAGTTTAAGAAATTCTATTCACTCTGTCTAAGGTTGTCATACTGATCTAAAATGAGACCAAGTAACAAAACCCGGATTAAGTAATCGTGAGCAATATTATTAACCTAAAAAAGTTAACCTAAAAAAGAAAAAAAAAATTAACCTAAAAAAGTTTAAAATACATTGAAGAATGTTATTTTTGTTATACTTTCTAGAAATTTATCTTTCTTAGAGCAATATTATTTAAAAAAAACATTTTATGAATGATTGATATATCAATTTCAAATATAATTTGACAAAAAAATACACGGTTGGAATAAAAAATTTGACAAATCAAAGTCTGCCACATCATTATCTTAAAAAATAATGACGAAATTAAATTATATTTTGGGCAAACTATAAATCAAATATGGTCTAAAATATATGGATTAGAATTGATTTATTTTAAATTTTGGTCAAAATAAAATAGGTAAGTCTAATTAGTTAGCCAAAACCAAATTCAAATTCATAGGCACTAGTTGGCTTTAAGTCAAATCTGTCTAAACACTTATGTCGATTATTTTTTAAGATTTTTGAAAATCTAAAGCCTAAAATTTCAAATCTTTGTCTTCATCTTCGGTTAGGTGTGTTCTCAAATGAAAGTTGAGTTCTCTATTTTTAGAGTTTTCATGACTTCAAATTGGTTTGCAATTATCTTTTAAGGTTTTTGAAAATCTAAAACCTAAAATTTCAAGTCTTTGTCATCCATATCTTCAGTTCCGTGTGTTCTCAAATGAAGGTGTAGTTCTCTATTTATAAATAGATTTTTCATGACTTCAAATTGGTTTGGGCTTGACCTATTTTAACTTTGGCCAAAATTTCAAATAAATCAACTTTTAATCTATTTAATTTTGGAAGATTCATAATTTGTCCAAAATATAATTTAATTTTGTCAATAAATTTGAGATGATGATATAAAAATTTATGATTGATCGAATTTCTCACTTAACATATTGATAATTGTGTCGATAAAGAAATACAACAATAATAATATAATAAACAAACGTGAATGGGAAAATATATTGATGTATGTGTAATATATAAATTACATCCTATCAACTTTGAAGATATTGTTAAATAATATTTCAAAAAAAAAAAAAAAATTGGAACAACAATGATAACTGCATCATCAAGAAATTTTACAATAATTGAAAGATGAAGAAAATAATATAAAAGGAAAAAGAGGATGAATACGAACAATAAAAATCTCAACTAATTTAATTGAAAGAAGTAGAAGTCAGACCTTTTATAGTTGTAAAAATTGTGAATTTTAAAAAACTTGTGAAATTCTAAAACCCATAAAAATTTCTACCATAAATATAATTAAATGGGATCAATACTAATCATTTAAAAAAGAGTTAAGGAGTTATAATTTAAGAGTTATAAGGTGAATATGTGGAATGTTTTGGTTTGTTTTTTATTTTTAATTTATGGGAAAATCAATAGTTTATTCTTTATAAATATACAATTTTGAACAAAAAATGGTGGGATATTATTGAGTTGTACGATCGTATTTTTTATGATTTTTTTTTAAATAAATAAATTTTGAGGTATGTTTGTAATTTAGAGGGTGCTTCACGAATAAAATCGTCAAAAAATGATTTTCTCATTTTTTTTTTATTTAATACAAATTGGGGGAGGAGAATTACAATACTCATTCTTACACGATTCAAACATATGACGCTGGTGTTGCAAAATAATTTTCTCCTTAACCACTTTAAGTAGTATGATTTGACTTTTTGTTATTTATTTTTGAGATTTAAATTTATTTTTATCAAAATTCCTATATGGTCATCATTCTATTATATATCTAACTTTCTTTAAAAAAAAATGTGAATTGCTAATTTTTTTTTTTATATTTTTTTACATTTAGAAGCTATTTTCTTTCTTCTAAATTTTGGCTTTGTTTTAAAAAATATAGATTACATGTAGACATCGCCAAATAAGATAAAACAAATGATAATGTGGTTGTAGGTTTAAATTTTAAAAACCAAAAACTAAAAAAAAAAAAAATTATCAAATGAGTCATTAACTTTTGAACTGATGTGCCTTTCTTAAGATATAACATGAGGGCACTTTTCTTTCCATTTTATTTAGATTACAATATTTAAGGTGGAAGATTCAAACCCAAGACGTCTTAATTATTATGTATACACCTGAACAACCGCACTTCCAAAATTTAACTTTACAATTATTTTCAAGAATATAACCTATTTTTTTATTCATTTTTACTTCGTTTTTTTTTTTTTTTTTTTTTTTTTTTAAATTTTAATGTTGTTGTATTCTTTCATATTTTTTTTCGTTAAAAACTTGATTTTCTTATAAAGAAAAAACATGGTCACAAATAAATTTTTGAGAAAATTATCTTTTTAGTAACTAAGATTTGAATGTAGTTTTAATTTAGTCTAAATTTTAAAATTAAATTAAACATTTTTATACATAACACTTTAATAATGGTTATTTAAAAATGAAATTTGTAAAAATCATCTAAGCATAGATTTTGATATAAAAACGAAACATCAGGTGGAGGCGTAAAAACACATGGATTCAAATTTTTCATTCCTCGATACTATATGAGCTTTTGTTATACATAGCCTTTTTTATGCCTCCAAGTTTATATATATATATATATATATATATATATATTTGTTTCTCCTAATTTGCTTATAAATGGGAGGGATTAGATAATAAATATGGATTTTCCCCTCAAGTTGAAAGGGATTAGATATGATATTCAAAAGTTTTGTTAATCTTCGTGATTTGAACATCAAAATGAGACTTGAAATAATTTCTTTCTACTTTCCCATTATGTATGTCAAATCCTTGTCTTTTTCTTGGTTAACTGTTACATTTTGACTGATATTAAAGAACATTTGGGTTCAAATAGATTCTTTTTTAAGCTATTTATTTTTTATTAAATAATAAGTAGTGGGTAATTTGTCAAGAGGAGAATTTTGCGTGCAGTCAGATAGCACATCCACCATGATATCATTCATTTGTAGTCATACATAGTTAAAAAAAAATATTATAATAAATATAAAGTAAGAAAAGAGAGATGAGATGAGTGAGAACAAAAATGACACATGAATGATATTATGGAGAGGTGCTACTCGAGATTCACTCAAATTCTTCTCATTTGTCAAATAGAGTCCCTTTTAAAAACTTATTCCCAATTTCTGATTTTTCAGCCTTCCTTTTTTATTTCACCTTACATGTCTTCTCTTTTCTCTCGTCTCTATTTTGTTTTTGAGCCTACATGCATGTGTAGGGTGAGTATAATTGTTCCCCGTGACACAACTATTTGCACATATTTATTTAGTTTTTCAATATTTTATTAATTTAATGTTTTAATGTGTGGTTAATATAGTTGTGCCACATGGGCAACAACCATACTCACCCTTCACATGCATGGGTAGGCAAGTATTACTCTTTTGTTCTTGGTTATTTCGTCCTTACACCTCGAATTTCGATCAAACAATGAAATTGACTCCATTTCACCAAAAAAAACTATACACATTAAGCTTTAACTAAGTTTGGGAGGCATGCAATTCCCAAAAGATTGCTCTTAACCCAATGTAAGTTCAGCAATTAGATTCTAATTAATCATCAAACACAAGAAAGAGAAAGAGAAGCTTGCAAATCGCAAACCAAAAATACAAACACACCTGGATGGGAATTCTGTCTCCACAATTTAGTCGAAAAATTTCTCCTGCAACAGCACGACCATCTCGACTGGAGATGTATGGTGAAATCCGAGAGCAAATTGAAGGTACATTTGCCGCGGGCATCTTTTCTCGAAGATGTCGGTCGACGCGTCATCCATACAACGATTTTTACTCGTAAATGTGAGAGAATATGAAATTCCACCTCAAAACCAATTGGCAATGAGGGGAGTAACCTATATCTCCCACTTTTTAATGTGGGATATTTGTGAGATCCTAACATGCCCTTTTAAGATGGTGCCTCTTTTGGGCTCAAGATACCCGTTTGGACTTTATGAGCTCTGATACCATGTAAGAGAATATGAGGTTCCACCTCAAAACCAATTGGCAATGAGGGGAGTAACCCATATCTCCTTTTATATTAATGTTGGACTCTCCCACTTTACAATGTGGGATATTTGAACACCAATAAAAATCGATCGGACCAATTATGTACACTACACCTCATTTTTTTCTTTATATATAGAGAGAGAGCTAGAGATTTATTTATACATCTCTTCTTAGTTTTATTGTATATATATAAAATCGAGCCAAACCATGTTATATGAGTAATTCTTCTTAGTTTTATTTAAAAATATACAACTTTGTTCTTAACTTTAAGCATGAAAAACTATTACTCACAAGTTGAATACATAGAACAAAGGGAAACTAAAAAATTGAAAGTTTAAGGAAAAAAGTTCATTGCACTCAAACTTGAACACAATGAAAAAGTAAAGAGAGAGATGAGAAATTGAGGGAAAAAAAAAAACTAATTAATCCACAAATTTGAAACAAGAGAGAAGAAGAGTTTGAGAAAATAATAAGTACACTATTAGAGAATATGGAGTTCCACCCCAAAACCAATTGGCAATAAGGGGAGTATTCCATATCTCTTATAAATGAGTTGTAGAATCCTCACATTTCCAATGTGGAACAATTGCCATAAGGTGAGTATCTCCAACATTCACAACTTTCAAACCAGAGAGAATGAGATATCATTTACTACGAGTTTCATTGGCATCTAATGTTGTAAGATTAAGCGGTATGTCCCGCGACATTAGTCGAGGTGCATGTAAGCTGGTCCAACCAGTCATGAAAAAAAAAAAAAAAAAACCACAACTTTCAAACTAGAGAGAATGAGATTTTAAGAAAAACTAATTATTCTTTACTACTCTTTCCGATAGATGAAAGTAAACAAAGAGGTTAAAATACCATTTTGGTCCCTATTAGTTCTATTTTAGTCCTTAAACTTTCAAAAGTTCAATTTTAATCCCCACACTTTGCAAAAAGCTTAAAAATAGTTCTTAGTTAAAAAAAAAAAATTGTAACCACTAACCATAATTTAATCTTTGATGAATTGGCAAAAGAATAATAATAAAAAAATCCAAATGAGTTTCATCTTCTTCATCTTCCTCTCTCACCCATTTCAAAATCAACAAGACACCTCCAAAGCCATTTCATAGTTTAATCTTTGATGACGTGGCGGAGGAGTTGGGGAGGTGGAATCTGGAGAGGGACATGTGTCCGGGGTTTGTATCGGACGATGGAGGGAAGGTGACGTGGATAAATCAGGCGTATAGGGAGATGGTGGGGAGTACGGAGGAGGAGGTGGAGGAGACGACGGATGAGTGGTGGTCGACGTTCACTTGTAGGGTGAAGAAGGTTCAGTGCTGGAGCCGGCGAGGGAAAGAGAGGAGTTCGTTGACGGCGCCGGTTTAATCGCCTGTGTTTGGTTTAATTCGAAATTGAATGTTTGTTTCTTTTGAGGTGTCTTGTTGATTTTGAAATTGGTGAAAGAGGGAGATGAAGAGGATGAAACTCATTTCGATTTTTTTATTATTATTCTTTCGCCAACTCATCAAAGATTAAATTATGGTTACTTTTTTTGTAACCCAATGATTATTTTTATACTTTTTGCAAAGTTTGTGGACTAAAATTGAACTTTTGAAAGTTTATGGACTAAAATGGAACTAAGATGATACTTGAGGGACCAAAATGGTATTTTAACCTAAACAAAAATATTAAGTTCCACACTCCCAACTTGATCTTTAGGTCACCGTAGAGAGCCAACACCTTTTCTGAAGAGAAATAGTATCCAAATAATATACCCTAACCTAAACTTAGCTCAAACTAAGAATAATATTGTATGTGTTTATAAAATCGGAGTATGGATGGCGCGTCGAACGACACTTTAAATACATATTCAACGACTATGAGTTGAGTCTTAAAAAGAAAAAAAATAAGACATTAACACAACTTGAGAATTCAACCAAATCCAAAATATGTAGTTGAGTTGGGTTGCTCTAATACAAATGATTAGATTAAGTTGACAAATTGAATAACCCAAAAATTTAGATTGATCCAAAATAATCCTCTAGTTCAACCCAATCCAACTTGGACCATATACTCCCTAATTTGGATCCCATTGTTTACCCAAACAAAATTTTACATGAATATTTAGGAGAAAATAGTAAAAAAACTAAAAATGCTTATTTTAAAAGAAATACAGAGACTAAAAAAGTTTAATAAAAGTTGATAGACTAAAATAAAATAAATTCACAATCTTTGAACCCTAGGAAAATATACTCCCAATTCTTCCATACCAAAGAATTAACCCTATCAACCAACAAAAATTATAGCCAAATTGGAATGATTAGGAGGTTATGGATTCGATCTTCCACCTCAAAAAGTTTTCTTGAATTTGAAACAAAAAAAGAAAAACAAGAACCATATTGTTCCTGTGAAGCAGTACAAGTGTTGAAATAGGGACTCTTGTTACCCTTTTCCTGGTATCTTTTCCTTGTGTAATTGTTGGATAAAATTAAAACTACAATTGTTTTAAGGAGATTTTTCATGTATAACAAAAATGGGCTAAAAAATTACATGGCACAAAATTGAAAATAATTGCACATATATAAAAATTCTGAGTGATTGAACTCAATCAATAACTAGTGATTGAACTCAATCAGTTGAGCGCAATCACTTAACAAACTGATTGAGTTCAATCACTAGTTATTGATTGAGTTTGATTAAGTTCAATCACTCAAAAATTTTGTATAAACGAATTTTTGATAAAAATGTGCTATAATTCTAACGGAGGGCACTAAAGTTGGTATACATGACAAATTTTCTTGTTTTAAATCGAGTGTCCTAAACTCCAAGTTCATAACCCCAAAAAAATTGATTATGGCCTTTCAAAATTAAAGTGGTAGAGCATCCTACTAAATTTTCGAGCAAGCTCCAAAATAGTTTGAACTCTATCGAATCCTAACCCGGTTGACATTACAAAGGCAATTAAGCAAAATATTAAGCGTGACAAGATCTGACAAAATCCCAGCTGAAATCATTCTATCACATATAACCGAAAAGCTTCAGAGCAATGCTTAAGCTTAGCAAGTCCGCCAAGTAAAACATTGAATGTAACATTATAAGACGAAAGAATTGAAATGCTTGTGAATTGGTAACATTACCTGTTTTGCAATTCTGAAGGATTTTTCCAAGGCATTATTGTGACAAAACAGGGATTTGAAGAACCAATTCTTGTTGAGAGTTTGAATTTCGAAATGGCAGACTTGGAAGCCATTTGGATGAATGTTACTCTATTTCCATGGAACTCCTTTCCTCGTCTTCTTCCTAGTATGTATCCATTCTACCTTAAGAAAGTATGTAAATTATACTAATCAAATTTTAAAAACAAAAACAAAGGCTATTGAAAGCTTTTTTTTGTTTCCAAATTTTTGTCTCGTTTCTAACAATAGAAATAAGATGTAGATATCCAAATAAGAAAAATTATATCATAAAGGAGTTGTTGTAGGTTTAAATTTAAAAAACTAAAACTAAAAACAAAATAATTTTCAAACGGGCCGGGCCTAAAAGACAAAGTTGTAGCTGTTGTTTTTTGTTTTTGAAATTTAAATTTATTTTTATTCATATTTTTACATTGTTATATCTTTTATATAATTTGTCCATCGGAAGTATGTGAATGCTAACCAAATTTTTAAATAAATTAAAATTTTGAGTAGTTTTAATTTATAAGGGTTCATTTTAAGAAGAGGTTTATTTTGAGGGAAGGGAAGGATATAACCCCTTTGTGGATTTTATATATTTTTCCTTTAATTATCTTTGGTGGGGTCTTTTTTTTCAGTCATCGAAATGGATGTCAGATTAACTTCCCGTCTATTAAATCTTCCCCCGAATTTAGGGTTTTGGTAGTTTACTCGTTGTTACCGTTGGTACCCGTTGTTACTGTTGGAGCTTTGCTTCTTCAACTTGGTTAACACCTTATTTCGAAAGACTTGCATTCTTTTTCAGAACTGGTCTTGTCGTGGGTTCTTTCCTTATATGTAGTAGTACTTCGACTTGTGGAGATGAGCTAGTCTACAATCTAATTGGGAGAATTTGTTGTATTGATGGTTTGGTTTAACAGATAATTAACTTCTTTCTAAAAAAAATTTGCGGGAAACCAGATCCCGCCAATATTTCTCGACTTGACCCTATGGACATCTCTCTCTATCTATCTATATATATCACTTCTTAGATTCGTAGAATTAAGTTAAGAAATTACTTGTTTATGATTTCGTTGATCTCAAACCTTAGTACAAAATGTTGGAAAGGTAAAGTATTTGTTGTTTTGTGGGTTCCAAAGTTATAAACTCTTGATTAATAGGTTTGACATAATGTCACTAGAACTATAATGGCCGTATTTTTTATTTTGTCGATTTCAAACCTTTGTGCAAAATGTTAAACAAATAGGCACGGCCAATCTTCAACCGTTCCTCCCAAGATAGTACATATTTAGGTTCATCATTTTTGGAATCCTATCGAAATTTCTTTTTCTTTTGGACCAAGTTATTCATTTGGGCTTCATAAAGAAAATAACTAAGGTCCCGTTTGATAACCATTTGGTTTCTTGTTTTTGATTTTTCAAATTTAAGACTATTCTCTCTCAAATTTCCTATAATGTGCTCCATCCTTCCTACCATTTATCCATCTTTCTTTAAGAAACTAGGAGAATACTAACCAACTTTTAAAAACAAAAACAAACTTTGGGAAGCTACTTTTTTTTGTTTTTAAAAGTTGGTTGGTCTTCCCCTACTTTCTTAAGGAAAGATGTATACATGGTAGAAAAGATGAAATAAATTGTATTCCCCTACTTTCTTAAGGAAAGATGTATACTTGGTAGAAAAGATGAAAATAAATTGTAGGAAAATTGAGAAAAAATAGGCTTAAATTTGAAAAACCAAAAACAAGAAACCAAATGGTTATCAAACAGTGCCTAAGGATTTGAGATTCAACTTTTCATGCATGTTGAGATTAACATTTTGCAGCACTTAATTCTTTATTAGCAAGTTTAAGTTTTTGCCTATAACTCTACCTAACATCCATTTTAACCAACTTCATCTTCAACTCAATTGTGCCATAAGGCCGTATGAATTGAGTTAAGTTTAACTTTTTTTTTTTTTTTTGTAGAATTGAGTCATGATTTTCTAATTTTAATTTAATTTGATCAGTTTTTGGTTTGGTAAAGTTTTTGCTAGTTCCACACAACCCAACCAAATCCAAACTAAAAATAATATTGTATGTGTTTATAAAACTAATTCACAAGATATATTATTAACATATTGATTAAAAAAAAATGCTCCACTAATAAAATAGGTGTATAGTATTATATATTTTTTCTTTAATTATTTTTACTCATTTAAGGACTGAATGTTAGAAAGGCAAAAAGATATTAACACAACTTAAAAACTTAACCAAACCCAAAATATATAGATTAAATTTAGTTGCTCTAATACATAGGGCTAGATTGATTGAACAATCCATATTTTGGATTGTTCGAAAATATTCCCATAATCCAATCCAACCCAACTCAGACCATTTATACCTATAATTCTTTTTTTACCTTTACAAAATTTTACCGGAACTCTTATCCAAAAAAAGTTTATCCCTACAATTTAGAACAAAATAGTAAGAAAACTCAAAATTATTATTTTAAATGAAATTCAGAAGTTAAAACAGATTATATAAATTTTCATGGACTAAAATAAAATAAATTCACAATCCTCCCTGAAATAAAATTGAAATTTAAACACAGACAAATATACTCTAACTCTTCCATATCAAAGAATAACCAATTTTACCAACTAGAACAATAGCTAAATAGGCATGAATAGGAGGTCATGCGTTCGATCTCCCACCAAAAAGTGTTTCGAAAAAACCAAAATAAATAACAAGCTTTGGCAGTACAAGTGTTAAGAAAAGTATTTACAGAGACCTTCACAAATGTAATACACCAAAACATGGCAACAAATATGTACATAAGTCTACAATATATTACCCTTATTCTGAGGGCAACAAGCTGCTCGGTCAAAGTGTTACCTGCATTCCCCTTGTATCTTTTCCTCGAGTAATTGTTGAATAATTTTAAACCGGGTTCACTTAACTCCAAGTTTGTATCCCAAAAAATTCATACCAAAGTTGTAGAGCAGCCTGCTTATTTTTCAACCAAGCTCCAAAATTGATATCAGTTATGTATTGTGCGATTAAACTCATCAAAATTACAAGCTATCGTTCCTTATTAACCTATAGATATTTGAATTGTATTACGCTTGACGCTTTTGGACTCGAAATGTTGGAAGCAAGTTCAGACATTCTCGATAATTTTCATCTTTCAAAACCATGTCTAAGACTATGTTGCAAGTGTAATCATCTGGCAACACATTTTTCTGGACCATCCTATGCAAAAGTTCGATCACTTGTTCTCGTTTATTACTTTGATTGAAACCCTTAAGGAGCGTATTATAAGTAATTACATCGGGAGTGCAACCATTTTCTTCCATCTTTTGAAACAAAAAAATTGCCTTTTCCATTTTTCCATTTGTACAACACCCATGGATCATTATGGTATAAGTCACGACATCGGGTAGAAGCCCTTTCTGAGACAATTTTTCGAAAAGCTCCCAAGCAGTTTCTAGTTTTCCTACTTTACATAGACCATCGATAACACAATTAAGGATACCAATGTTCAACTTCAAGTTGCATGGGAGCTCATTAAAAAGTGTCATTGCTTCTAACAAACAATCATTCTTACATAGCCCGTCCAAAAAAATAATAACGGTACTTGAACTCAGGGCCACATCGAGATCTTGAATGACACCAAAGATTTTTCTTGCACCATCAACTTTTCCAGCCAAAAAAAGACCTGTTAACAAGGCATTATATGTTATCACATTTGGCCTAACTCCCACTTGAAGCATTTCGTTGTAAAGGTCTACTGCCTCTTCCACCATCCCGTTTTTGCAATACCCATTAATTAACACACCGTAACTAATCACATTAGGTTCACATCCCTTACTTGTCATACTAACAAACAACTCCTTTGCACTCTTTAAGTCACCAACCAAACAGAACCCATCGATCAATATAGTGTAAGAACACAAATCAGGAACATTACCTCTTTGAATCATGACCTCCCACAATTCCTTAGCCTCGATAACCTTTCCTCTCTTACAGAGCATATCCATAATCACAGTAAAAGTGACCTCATTTGGTCGGATACCTTGATCCACCATCTCATTGAAGAGAAGTTTAGCATCCTCCCACTTTCCACCATTACAAAATCCGTGAATCAAAGAGTTATAAGAAATCACATTGGGAAGCACTCCCTGAGCTTTCATTTCCTCAAACATTTCCTTCGCCTTGTCTTCCTGTCCATTTTTGAAGAGTCCATCTATAATAGTACTATAAATGACAACATTAGGTTTATAAGTAATGCCATATTGACCAGTTCCATTGAGCATCTCCTCGTGCAACTTAAGAGCAATGTTAATATTACCCGTTTGACAAAGCCCCTTGATTAAAGTCCCATAAGTGATCTCAGTTGGCTTACAACCCAACTTTTGCATTCTCAAAAACAAGCGTGTGGCTTCACTAATCCTATTCTCCCTACACAATCCCTTAATTAAGGACGTAAATGTGATAACAGTAGGAATATAGCCTCTCCTTATAATGACCGTCATGGCCGCAAGAGCTTCGGTAAGGCGATTGACATTCGAAAGGCAATTAAGCAAAATATTAAGAGTGATGAGATTAGGCAAAAGCCCAGCTAAGCTCATCCTATGATATATCTGAAAAACTTGAGAAGAATGCTTAAGCTTAGCAAGAGCAGCCAGTAGAGTATTGAAATCAAAGATGGTAGGGGTGGGATTTGCACGAATCATAACATCAAAGAATTGAAATGCTTCAGATCTGGTAACATTATTACCTGTTTTGCACTTCTCAAGGAACTTCCGAAGCCGTTCTTGAGATAAAACTCGCGATGATTCGGTCGAATATTTGGGCGGCTGCGAGCATTTGTTGTTGGGGTTTGGAGACCAAATTTGGGGAATCGTAGAAGAACAAATTCTTGTTGAGAGTTTGGATTTGGAAATGGCGGACAATTTGGAAGCCATTTGGATGAATGTTGAAGCAGCTGCGTCAAGAGATTAGGGTTTTCTCAATTTTCATGGAGAGATGAAGATTCGATGGAGCCCCTTTCGTACATTAATTAGTATATATTATTTTTTAAATAACGAAGAAATGAAAATTTGTATTTTTTTTTTTTCTTTTGAAATCAAAATTTATTCCTTTAAGGTATACTTTAAAACGATAGTAAGAGTGAATCATCTATATTTTTTTTTTTAAGAGAATATATTAACTTAAATAACTTTTAGAGTTTTGTTTAGGGAAATTTGCATGTATATTACAATAAGATAAAAAAATTGAGTAAATAGCAATTTTTTGAAAATATTTGTAAATCTATCAA
>JBBMEF010008233.1:0-23437 GCA_037832685.1 Sicyos baderoa | reverse complement strand
AGGTCGACGTTCTTTGCCTGACTCTTGAGGTTAACTATCTTTACTTTCTTTCAATTTGTTCATCATATTTTGATTCTAAAAAAAAAAAAAAAAAAAAAAAAAATTGTCAAATTTGAAACCGCTGCATTAGTCCTTATGTTTACTGTGATTTCGCATTGCTAACGACCGTCGACCGAATATGATAAATTGTTCTTCTGCAACAATTTAGATCCTTGTGTTATCTTCAATCATCAAGAAGGGCGTTCATTGAAATTCATAGTTTAAGACGTTCGTTTTCTGGTTTCTTTTTCGGTGTGCAATTTACCCGAAATTTTGGAAAGATTTATCTTTTCCATAAATATCTAGATTTGATTTGATTTTATCTTATCTTATTTATTTCTGGCCTACTCTAGATATTATTAATTTTTTTAATTTAAACCTCCAACCCACACCTTTTCCATCATGGTTCGAATCCCACTAACGACAATAATTAACCCTTAATTTTATTTAAATACGAACCAAGCTTTAAACCACCGAAAACCATCCCGAACCTACGAATCAAGAAACAAGAACGAGTACTTTTAAATACCAAGAACTCCAAGAACTTATTATTTAAACCAAGAAGCCAAGCATTAGCAATAACTCTCAAATAAAAAGATTTCCAACTAAATGCCATTTAACGGGAATAACGACCAAACCAACCAGAAACGACGATCTAAAATTCTGGGCCGTTACAGTTGGCATGAGTGTCATTGTCTGTATTTAATTAATTTAAACTTGTTTTGTAAACACCTTGGCTAAGGGCTTGTATGTATTTTAATACTTGAAATAAATTCAGCAGGAGTTGTTATTTTAAGCATTATAATTTTAAAAATTCAAGTTTGTAATTGTTTTTTAGTCAGCATGACATAAGAAACGTAGTTTAAAATTACGGGTTCTTACAGGACGTGCGGGGTGAGGCAGGGTGCGGGCGAGCTGGTGTGTCGCAGCGTGCAAGTGAGGCTGTGGCGAGCAGCTGCTTCGATCGACGAAGGTGGCTACTCGGTCAGCGGTGCGACGGCAAATTGGCAATGGCTCGGGCGGCCCAACAACTTCAAACACCAAAACCCAAGAATGAACAATCCTGAAATCCCAACCTTGAATCAAAAGAAGTAGGAAAAACACTAACCTTGAAATCAAACTTGGAGCTAGGGATCTTGAGAGCAAAGTGAGCTTGAGATTTGAGAGAGAGCAAAAGGAGGCTACAAATGTTGTGTTGGTAACAAAAGCACAAGTGAGAGGAAGTGAAGAACCCCTAAATTCAAAACCCTTGCAAAACCCTATTTTTCTAACAAAGCCCAACAACATATTTTGTAGGGATCTTTTTTGCTTAATTGTTATCTTTTAAAAAAAGTCGGAGATGTGGAATAAAATTATCATTTGAGGTTAAATACATGAATTCTTTAGTTTCAAAAGTTTGGTAACAATGATCTCTAGTTTACAAATACACTTACAAATACACTTAAAACTTATGTGCTTGAGTTTATCTTTTTTTGTTTCTTTTTGTTTTTTTGTTTTATAATAAAAAAGTATAATTATCTTTCTTTTTTTTATTCCTTCGATTTAAACTAAAGAGCATCGATTTTTAAAAATGAGAGATAAAATTCAATTTTAATGGAATAAATTTTATTAAGTTTTATTTTCTTCTAAATAATAACTAACACCTATTATCTTTTAAGCTCAAAATAAAATGTTAACTATTTTTTAACATAAATGTGAATTTTAACAAATTTAACTATTATAAAATTCAATATTAGATTCGATGATTTAAATTTAGTACAAAAATTTAGGTAACAATTTAGAATGATAAAAAAGAAAATTATATATATATTTGCTATTTATTACACCCAATTAACATATTTTATTAAACACATATATATAATTTGTTGCACACGTTTAAAATTCTAGTTGATATAAATATGCAATGGTTACATTAAAAAAAGTGATATAATATAAATATTTTTTAGAATATTTTCTCTCCAAAATATCAATCTTCAAACAAATATTTCATATATCTAATTCACCCCACTTTTCCTTCTTCTTCCACTTTCTCCCCCTCCTCTTTTCAACTCCAAAATCCAATTACCGAGAATAATTTGGCCGTCCAAATTAACCAATTTCGTCGTTGCACATTAAATATTAATGCACACACTTATCATTCTTATACCCATTTTTTGTGTTTTTCTTAAAATAAGATGGGCTATGAACCGACAAAGATGAAGGATTGAGTGTCAGAAGCAATGAAAAATGAGAAGCTGGGTCTTCTGCTCAAGAAAAGTACATATAAGATCAACAAAAATGTTAAAAAATCGACATAAGCCAACAACAGCTGATTTTTGGATTGTCCTGAAAACCAAGAATTTGTGGGTTCTGATCCTCTTCCAAAATATTGTTTTTTTAGACTCTTCCTAACTATTGATAAGTTATAAAAGAGAGAAAAAAAAAGGTGAATATGGTCCATATAAACAATAAAAGACTTAGAATAGGAATGAATTCAACCTATGATGTTTATTTTACCGAAGATTTTAATATCATATGAATAGTTAAGGGGTTCAAAGAAAGAAAAAGAGAGATGAGGAGTTACAATGGTGAGGAACAATGGAACAAAACAGAGCCACAATCTGCTGTATAAAACTCCATCAAATGCCCAAACTCCTGATCATCTCTCAACCCAAATGGTTCAAAGTATCAACACAATTATAGACCAAAATATGAGTCTGATCTTTTGATTAGACTTTGGAAGTTCTATACAATATATAATCAAGTTCTGGATCTTTAATCTATATCACCATCCACACCTGCATTCAAAGCGTTTGACCAGATAAGAAAAACAACAATCAACTTTTTGTTTCTTCTCTTCTTACTCTGAAGAGATTTCCAACAATGTTCAAAAAAAATAATACCAAAATCAGGTATGGGGGACAGAGATCTATCATAAATACCATTAAATTCAAAAGTATGAGTTGTTAAGGTACTCTAATAAGAATAAATATAAATATTACGTGTGAGCTTACAAATTAATTTAATTCAGAATATCAAAAAATATCATAGAAAGAAACAAGATAACCTTAAATCAGAATATCAAAAAATATCAGAAAGAAACAAGATAACCTTCTGGCCTACCTACTCTTAGAGCTGCTCGTAATATATATTTTGCAGACTGATTCAGTTCATTTAACTCTTATGTCCAGCTTCAAACTAAATCACTAAGGGACATTTGAGGCAGCGCGCTGCTAACCATACGATAACTATTATTAAGTCGCATTGTTATTGTGCTGCACGGTTGTAGAAAAGGGGATTGAGATGTATAGTGATTATTCGAGTAATATATGTTCATTACCCAAGCAATCATTAATGGAGCTTGAAATAGAGAGTGAGCTAACAGCAACCCAACTACTACCTGTGTAATCAATAATGGTGCCTCATTCAATATAAACTAGTTAAACAGCACTCTATTTTGCTTCAGTATAAAAAGAATGGAGGAATTGGTTGACACTGCTTACCACAATGACACTCACAAATGTCTTGTGTTCAGTAGAGAGTTCCAATAACACTCACAAATGGCTTTTGTTAAAAGTATGGCCCATTTTTCTTTGGGATTAGGTTTGGTTTGAGTTGCAGTAAGCCAAGGCTCATTGAAGAGTGGACGTTGGAAGCTCTAAACGGTTGGGGGTCGAAAGGAAAGGCCCATATTTTTAAAAGATAAGTCCAATTCTTTTGTTAACTTTTGTGACCTTGTGCAATTCATGACCTTCTAACTGGCTACTCCAAATCCTTATTGTTCTCTTTTGTTTTCCTGCTTTCTAATGGAAGTTTCTTGTAAGATAAAAGGTATAATCATAGTTTTATTGATTCTAGACGATCACTTTACTCGTATACACGACCTTATTACATGTTTATGCATTTCTGGGAGAATTTAAACTTTTAAGTTTCTAATTTAAACTTATGGTGTCTCTTCTTAGCAGCATTTTGGTGGACCCTTTGGAGAGCTAGAAATGATTTAATTTTTTCTGATATGGAGTTCACAAAGGAAGGATTGCTGGAATCCTTATCTGTCCTTGCTATAAATTGGGCTCATACTTTAGCACCTTTTAAAAACTATAGCATTTCTACACTTATGGCACAATGGCATAGCTTTTTGTAATTATTAAACTATTTTTGTAATCTTTTCATTTATCAATGAATTGGTCTCTGTTTCTTATCAAAAAAAAAAAAAAAAAAAAAAAAAAATTATAATTCTAACATCTTAGTCGAATGTATAATGCCTTGAACAGTTAAGCTATGCTAAGACTTGACTTTTATTTTCTAATCTTAATGGGTAGAGTAATATCGTTACATACAATCCATCCCTTTAGAACTTGAAACTGAACCGTAAACCTCAGTTAGTTATAATAAAAAACATGTGGCATACCATAGACATAATCCATGAAAAACAGACTTTCATCATCAACTCAAAGTCACCACAAGCCTTTAAACTCCAAAATTTTATTTACTTTCTGCTGTCATGTTTATCACAATTAACAACGTTTGTGCAAACAATTCAAACCCCTTTTTAATTCCTTGAGTTCTACGAGGTACCATTATTTTTTTTAATGCGGGTGTGTCCAGTCTAACTTACACTTATGAATCAACTATTCTCATTGGACATATGCCATAAAACAACGTAGGTAATTATTTCTTAAATAGGTGACCGACTTAAATTGAACTCAAAAGTCATAACCTCTTAAAATACTTAACCATCATGGGGTGGCTTAATGTCTTGGGATGCATAAGATGATGGGTTCAAAGTTCAAACCCTATGATGGCCACCTACCTAGGAATTAATTTCCTAGGGGTTTCCTTAGCATCTAAATGTTATAGGGTCAGGCGGTATGACCCGTGACATTAATCGAGGTGCGCGAGCTAGCCTGGACAGTTATGGATATAAAAAAAAAAACCCTCTTAAAATACCTTATGACCATCTTTCACCAGTAGACTAAACATGGATGATTTCCTCTCATTGTATTAAACCAAGCTCTACTTTCTCAAAGTAGAGTGCTCATTAAATGATGAAATTAAATCAGTTTAGATACTAATATTAATCATAAAGATAATGAAATCCAAGAAAGGAAGCACTCACCAGATTACATATCTTCTTGTCACAGCCCGAGATTCATCAACTGTATGTTCTCTATGCACCTATTGGAAGCTCGTCCTTCCTCACCCAAATCATACCAGCATCAATCTGTTTCCGGGGAGCCACACGACGAAGATTGCGATGACCTCTGATGTTCTGATTAGCTTGACTACTGCCATTGTAAACACCATTGTTTGTTCCTCTTTTGCTTTCAAAACTGACTGAAATACGAGTTAGTTTGTTTTCTATCTCCTTCATGGCATTCGAGTTAGCAGTTCCAGATCCACATTGAGTCTCAACCCCCTTC
The DNA here is from genome assembly GCA_037832685.1 of Sicyos baderoa. Classification (NCBI taxonomy): domain Eukaryota; kingdom Viridiplantae; phylum Streptophyta; class Magnoliopsida; order Cucurbitales; family Cucurbitaceae; genus Sicyos; species Sicyos baderoa. The sequence goes on along the minus strand of JBBMEF010008233.1, from coordinate 17,996 downwards.
TTTTCATCGATTTTTCTTGCCCAGACGTATTTCTTCTCGCTTTGCGCCCTCCTCCTAACCTCGCATTCTTTTCCTCGCATTCCCTTCTTCAAGTTCACCTCGGGTATTGGTGAGGCTCTAACATCTTTCTTCTCGTTCTGCTTAGCAAGCTCGCATTCTGCTTCGCTCATTTCCTCCTTCAAGTTCTCCTCAGGTGTTGGTGAGGTTGTATCTACAGGTTTCTTCCGGCGACCATTCCTCTTAGATTTGTTTTTCTTCTGGTCGGCCTTGATAGGAGGATCAGGCAGCAGAGGCTCCCCTTCATCTTCGCTCTGTGATCTATGTTTCTGCTTCTTCATAGATTTGTTCTTCTTCTCTTCACTCTCAATCGAAGAAACAGGCAGCAGAGGCTCGCCTACATCTTGGCTCTGTGATTCAGGTTTGTTCTTCTTCTCATCGCAGTGGATAAGAGAAACAGCCGACAGAGGCTTGCCTACATCTCCGCTCTGTGATCTAGGTTTCCTCTTCTGGTGGAGCTTCTTCTCATCGCTCACAGCCGGCAGAGGGTGAGCTTCATCCACACTCTTGTTGCAGGGGCGGCTACTCACCGGAACAGCCCGATAATACCCCGGAAGCTTGCCGCTCCGATGATTAGTACTGCTCCGAGGCTTGTGAAGCAATAATGGGTTAGCATCCTCCGGCGGCTGATCGTTGTTCCCCTGAACCTGAGCCTTGGGCTGTTGGTTGGGGTGATTTTGCGTGAGCCAGCGCTCACGTAGATGAAGAAGACTCACGAAGTTGGAGGGCTGAGATGGAGGCTGTCCCCACCCTTCCTCCATCGGTACCTGCAAAATGCAAATTCTATTATTATTATTATTATTATTATTGTGAAGAGCCATTGCTCCTTTTTCCATCAAAAAAGACAAATCATGGGACCATTTATTTGCCCAACGGACTGTAACAATTTTTGCAATGCAGTTTTGTCGTTACTTGTATACGCCTTCCTAATAGAACCATTTCCCGGCTTTTTAGCATAAAAACTAACCCCTAACCCAACAACTCCTTTTTTAACTTTAAGGCTTTACCATTTCTACCCTGCATGCATTTGGTTTACATTTTCAACAAAAGGACCCACTTTTTAAAATTAAGATTTCACAACCAATCAAAAAAATAAAATTAAGATTTGTGAACCGGAGAGTGGAAGTTCTTTTGAAATGGTTGTCTCGGTGAGAAGTAGATGTGCGCTCAAACATAAATCAAGTGGATCCGTGATTGGGCTTTACGGATTGCTCATATGTAATTCATAAGGATTCGTGGTTTGAGTTAAAGTGTGCTTAAGTGTAATTCAAAAATGACTATCAATAAGGAAAACTTGCATGCGGTACTTGTTCGAGGGAAAAATTGTTGAAAGAAAAAAAATGTTGTACAATTCCACATTAATTAAATAAAGGGTAGATTTTGAATTTATAAGAGAATACAAACATTTTCATTGATATGAGGTCTTTTGGGTAAAGCTGGAAAACAAAGTCATGAGACTTTATATCTATATTAAATCATTAAGAAATTTTGAGTAGGTTTTCTGTCCCTTTTAACACTCAGATTTAATTCGACCCGACTTGACAACCCAATGAACAGTAATGATCACCGCCTATATTATTCTAATTATCCTCGAATGATTACTTTTTTTTTTCTTTCGTATCCTCGATTTTTATTCTTAAAAAAGTTGATTTACCTATCTTGATAGAGAGAGGGGAGGGGTTGATGAACATGATTAAGTTTTTTTTTTTTTTTTTTTTTTGTTGCTACCTCAATTTTTATTTTTAACTATATCTTTTCCCCTTACAACATTTTTGTTCTAACTTATTTTCATAATATGTTATCCTTACAAAAGGTATTTTGTTCAAACTTATTTTCATAATATGTTATCCTTTATTTATATAGATATATATGGAAATGAATTAACACTAAAGTAGATAACTAATCACTATCATTAACCCATTTAATATTAGACTCAGTGTTATTGTATATGATTCAACCATTCCTTTTAATTTATTTTACATGTAAATACATGAAATTAAATGTTTTTGTGTCTTTCAACTAGTAAATAAAAAATAAAATAAAAAAATTACTTTTCAAAAAAAAAAAATAATAATTAATTAAAAAAAAAAAAAAAAACTAGTAGGCATTTTTCAATTTATAATGAGAAACTTACGAGATTAGTGAGCTCTCGAAAATAATTATAGACCCCTTTCAATTTTCATCTTAAATTTTAAATTTCTCAAATTTAGCACCAAAGTTAAATTGTCAATTTAGACGTTTCGATTTCCATGGCCGCCTTCAATCCAATTTGACTGGACTCTCCGATAGTTCTCGAATGTTGCTCAAATTCACCAACCTCGATTTGTTAAGTTTGTATATATTTAAAATTTGACGATTGATTATTTTGTGCAAACTCAAATGTTATTCGTGTTATGTTGCTCAAATTCATAATTGTTTACGAATTACACTAAGATTAAAATCATGTTATTATACCACGATTAAAATCATGTTTTTGGGTCTTTATCTAGCTAGTATATAAAAATAATTATAATAATAATAATAATTATTATTATTATTAAATAAATAAACTAGTAGACATTTTTTAATTTATTTATGATTATATTGATATCATAATCATATTATACGTTTGCTCTAAGTATATCTAATAATAAACTTGCTAGACTAGTCAAATCTTGAAAATAATTAATATAGTACTAGACGTTGTGCATACTTGATGCTTGCTACATAATTTCTAGTGATAAACTCTAAACATGTTATACACGAAATATTAATGTCTTATACTTTGAATCGTTTACGCAAGTATATGTAGTTAAATATGTAACAAGTGAAAAGTAATTATATTTGATTGTTGTTCACAAGGATTGATGTGCTATAATTAATCATATTAATCTAGAGTCGATAGAAAAGTAAAATGAATTATTTGGCTGTTTTGTCCTAAGTTTAATGGATAAATAAGTTAGTTAAGTAAAATAAAGCTTCGATTAAGGTTGTGGGACACTTTGACAAATTCTAATGGGAACTGGGCGGTAAGTAGTGGATTTCGTACTTTACTTTATTTAATGTTTGCTCCTGCATCCATTCGCAATTAAACTAGTGTGTTGAACGCATTAGAGGAATCGTTATTCTAACATCTTCCTAAATACGTACACAAGAGATCTTGCATAACCTAATGACATATGTAGTAGGCGTACCCTCTTATGAGGCGAGCGAAAAATATGCTTAGGTGGATAGCTGGCCGTACTTGGCTAGTTGAATGGACTAACATGCTCAATTCACAACTTCCTTGTACCCCTAGTATATGCTTTGAAAATCTCGCCCTTAACCTACGCCTACTATGTTTAGCTAGCATAATTAAAGAACATAATAGACATAAGTAAAGCGGGAAGCATAGTAGAATGAACTAAGCAAAATAAGACTTCATAAAAATGGTGTATGTGCTTTTAAAAATGGGATGTAAAGCCTCGATTGGAAATAATGGAAGTTAAAGCTAACAATTATTACGAAATGAAATAAAAAAAGCTAACCGAAATAAAGATAAGTTGTAGCGGCGGCCGAAGGACATATTAGTATGATTTTAGCTATAATATAATGCAACCGTGGTTGTATGTGTCATTTACAAAATAGCAGTTATAGTACATCTATTGTACATGTCATTTGCAAAATTGTTGACAACATCAACACTAAAATATGTGAGGGTTCAAGACCAAACCTCCAACAAGCTGTTACTTGTTGTAGGGCATGCATGTCGTCTATACAATATCCTTGTACATACTGGGACAAGTGGTTTGAAAACAAACAAAAGACATGTTGAAAGGTTACTTGTTGTAGAGTATGAGTTTTCATTGGTTTTTCTTTTCAAAAAAATCTTCTCATTTCGGAAGTATAACTTTGAGATCCTAGTGAATGGAGAAAACAACTAATTATAATATGGGGTAGAACTTTAAACATATCAACTCATTTCATAAATCAAATAATAATATATATGTTACGTATTTATAAATTTAAATTTTTTATTTATATTTGATAAGATATTTAAATTTAAAATTTATTTCCATGATTTTAGATATTCATTAAAGAAAAGAGTAAGTTCAAATAAAATAATAAGTAAGTGATTTTAAAATTTTGATATAAATTTGATAAAATGTTTTCATTTTTAACATAATTCTAAAATAATTGATAAGAGGGTTGTTGAGATGATTGAATAAATCAAATAATAACATAGGTCAGATATTTGTGATTTTAAATTTTTTATATAATTTTGATAAGATATTTGGATTTGAAACTTAACTCCATGATTTATATATTCATTATAAAAAAAATAAAAATAAAAGTAAGTAGGGATAATTTGATAAATCAAATAATAACATGCGTTGCTTCTCAAAAAAATAATAATAATAATAATAATAATAACATGCATTAGATATTTGTAATTTAAAATTTAATAAAAAAATGTATTGAGAGTTGGGGGATTACAAATACCAATTCCATAGATCGAACTTGGTGATCGTGGAATAAAAATTGGTTGACATCAAATCAGATAATTAATCACGCCACCGACCAATGCGATTGAAGTTGGATGAGTTTACATACTTAGACAACTTATTTGATTTTCTTTTTGTTATATAATAGATTAATTAATTAAATCAAATGTATGAGTATTTTAAGGATAAATATTTGAAATAGACATCAAATTAATGATTAAATAAATTAAATTATATTTAAATAAAAAAAAAATATTGACGAATTAAATAAGTTTTTTTTAAAGACATACTATTAATACTGTTTTTTTTATTTGTTATTTCTATAAAAAAAAATTAAAATATATTAAAAGAGTCAATGACACAATAATTTATTGTTTGGTTGTAAACAAGTTGAGTGTTATAGGTTCGAATACTTCTAAAAGTCGGGATTGTAATCATTAATTAGTGGGCCGGACCTGAGTTTGAAGGTGGAAATGGACCAATGACGGCCGTTGGATCCGAATAGCTAGAGATAGCTGTGACGTGTAATCGTTGCGTTGAATGAAGGCCACGCAAAGCATTCCAATGTTTGTAAGAAACTTGTTGGAAATTTGGAAATATTTGGATTTTCTGAAAGAATATAAGAATTTGTATGTTTTATTGTCACGTAATTTGGTCAAATGAAATAAAACTTGATTAAAATCAAAGCTGACATTTTAGATCTAGTCAAAAGTAAAATAGTATTTGACTATTTTGTACTTTCACCATTCATTATCAAATTTTTATCCTCATTTTTAGAATGAGGTATGTAGTATGGTTTTCTTAAAAGGGTGTATTTTAGCATAACTATTTAAAAGAATCATTAATTAAGTGTTATTAATACTTTCAAAGTTAAAAATTCTGATTAAATGTTTTATAATCAATAAGACCTTATTTAGATTGTCGTTTGGAATATGAGGATTTCGATTAGAATTTGAAGGTTTGAAAATGGTTGTTTGGTAAAGGGTAAAAGGTGTGGGCTTTGATTTTGGGAGATTTGATTTTAGATGTTTTGAACCATGCAAATCTAGGGATTGAAATCCAAAAGAACTCTATTTCTCCTATTTCTTTCCCTTTCGTATAAAATAAAAAAGAAGTGCATATTTTCTTGAAATTCCAATAAACTTTCGTAAATGGAAGCAATCAAATAAATCATAGTTCCTAATTTTAAGAAAATAAAATAAAATAATTCGTAGTTCCAACAAAAAAAAAAACAAATTATGTTTTCTATTCATTTTTTAAACAATTTATTTAAAGTTTTTTTTTTTAAAAAAAAACTACAATTTATTAAAGTTCATGGATTTTTTTTCCCTACTTTTTATATTTATCTTCTAATTTATTAGGTATATATTTTATTTATATTTATAATTTAAATAAAAATATTAAAATAGTTTTAAAAGAATAAAATAGATTTTTTTAAATACACTTTTTTATACCGTTTAAAAAAATAAATCTATTAGAAAATAAATATTGGTAAACTATTTCTTTCAATCTAATATTTATATAAAAATGTTATTCCATAATTCTTTTCAATATTCTTAGGACATCAAATATTTTTTCATTTGATTAAACAAACTAAAATTGAAAAAATGAAATAATTTTTTCTTAAAAAAAATAAATTAAATTTTGGTAATCCAAAATTAAGTAGACTATAATTAAAATACAATATTATTTTAAATATTTGCATTCTATTTTTAAATATCAATCCAGCCAATCAAATAACCTAATTAAATTTTGGGTATTGAATTGCACAGAATTCCAACCAGTAAACTAAACCATGTCTTTTATATTTAACTTTGATAATTTTAGATGAATAAGAAGAGAAAAAATTCCATTATTAAATTTCTTATTGATAACACAGTTCAATTATAGTTAAAAAATTAAACTCACTTCAATAACTTAACATAATAAAGTAAATGATCAAAATATATTCATAAATCAAATGAGTTGTTAAAACTATGCATAATCGATCCTCATGCCCTTTATGTATTAAGATCTTTCCTTTCTTGTAAAATAGAAAAATAAACAAAATATAGGCAAAGCAAAATAAATATAACTTTATTTAGGTCAGCCTTGGGATGGTGTTTGAAACTTCTAATTTCTCGGTTAATTTTAATAAATACTCAGGTTTTTATTACTCTGTGTTTTAAAAAAAGAAGATATTCAATGATCTTCACAGAGAAGTACATCCGAAATGTTATAAATTAAATACAACAATCTTAAAGAAACATTTAATAATAGTTGAAGTAAATGGTTTTAAATTAAAAACTAAACGCAAGACTACTTCCTTTAATAATGTCAGTAACCCAATAATTTTATTGTTTGGCAGTTCAATATCGATATTACAGATTCGAATTCTGAAAGAGTCGGTATTGTAATCTCTTCCCCTAATTTATACTTATTTCTATTCTACCTTGACTGATTCGATCTTTATAATCGGTATTTGTCCTAACATGAAGTTGAGTCGGCAAGATTAGGTTTGGGGGCTGTGTGGCTAATTGATAAAGAAGCAAGTAAAGGCATGTTCGATTCCAGGGAATAATTCCATAATCCATTCATTCATTCATCCAAAAAAGGATCTTCGAATTTGTTTCTCAGATTTGTTCTTCCCTCAAACATGGCGGATGCTAGCTCCGAATTCGACGAGATGGGTTCCTTCTCCTTTGCTGACTTTCCTGAAGATGTTCAGCTCTGTATTCTCTCCTTCCTCTCCCTCTCCGATGTCGCCAATTTCTCATCCACGTCCAAGAGATTCCTCTCTTTATGCACCAATGATCGGAAACTCTGGTTTACTATGTGCGATCGGAGATGGGGATCCAAAACCCACATCAACAATTGGGGAAAGGGGAAGATCGCCTACAGGTTACTCTATTCAGCTCTTCTTCAATGGGAGAATCTCATCGGCTTCTGGCGCCGGAGTGGCTCCTCCACCATCGGCGTCTCCTCGCCGCCCTTGCTCTTCTTCCAATGGGGCCCGGATTTTGTTGCCGGCTCTAGGGTTTCGCCCTCCACCAACGGTACTTACGATGTGATTAAGTCTCCATTTCTGTGGATTGGCCTCTCACCGGACGGTCAGCCCATGAGTTTTATCGACCTCGAAGGCCGTTCTGATTTCGGGAGATTTTCGGATTTGGGTGAATCCGATTTCTCCGATTGCGATTTGGTTCCGGTGGATTTGAACTTCATGGGGAAAAACCATTTTGTGATTGAGGAAAATCTGGCATTCGTATATCCTAATTCCCCGGATTTAAGGAAAAAGGGATTCCGCCGGAGTTCAAGCTCAGCCAATTTGGTGGCGGATGAGGGTGTAGCGGGCGTAATCGATGTGGAAAGTGGGGGTTCGGGAAGCTTACCGGACCGATTAATGTCGGAAATATACCAGCATTTTGCGAATAGAACAAGTCCGGGAGCCTCGAGGAGGCAAAGGAAGAAGGAGAAGGAAAGGTTTGGAAAGAGGAAGTGGGAACCAGAGCATTTCGTCAAGATTGTCAATTGCTCGCCCACACCATTGCGCCCATTACAGGGCTTATGGAAGGTCTTCTCTCCTTCTATTACCTTACCTCCTTTTGTTTATGTATATCCTTCTAGAATACAACTAATATTTGAACATTGCTGCAAAATTGAGAATTTTATGGCCCTGAAACATACAAACCATCTCTGGTTTATTCACATTTCTATTTTCTCTATAGCTGATGTGATCTTTGTTAACTCTGGATATCTGTATCTTCTGATTTCAGATAATGACTTTAGTAACGTATTAGCTGAGCTGAATAAGGGCTATGAATGAACATGTTCTACTTTCTGTAAACTTTAAATGAGTTGTGTATGTCCCCAAGGGGTGGCGCGGTGGTCGAAGGCTTGGGCTTTGAAGGTGTGCTCTCCACAAGGTTCCAAGTTCGAGACTTACTTGTGACATTAATTTATAGACATCTCCCGTGTCTCCATTCTTTGATGTCTTCCAATGCCTAGCCTAGGTACATGCGTGATTACTCCGGATATAGTGGAGCAAAGCTCCGATTTCCTGGTTTAAAAAAGAGTAGTTTATAAATCAAACACACTCCAATGAACATTTCTCAAGCAGAAAAGCTTCATTCTGTCTGTTGATTTCGATTTCATGCTTGGGAATGCTGGTTATGTGAGATGATATTGCATGGATTCCTATTTCATCTTGCAGGGAATCAGTGATGATATGAGCATGGATTTCTATCTTGTTGTATATGACGACATTGGTGGCATTGCCTGTCGGAGGGTTGGGGACTCGTCCGAACGCCTCTCTAGTTATGCTCCCGTGTTTTGGACGTCGAATACTACATTCTTGGAATCTCCATTCTCCCTGGAGGAAGAACATTTACACGACTGCCGAATACATGTTCAGCCTCTACCAACCAATGAGATTGATGAGCTAGTGCCTTCCATTGAAAACAAAAAAATTTCTCGCATTCTTTGCGTGAACTCAAGTTATGATCTAGTCCTACCAGACTTGGCTGGAAGCGCTCCAAATCCTCGTAATGTGGAGGGAAGAATTTGGCAGTACAGTAATGGGACTTTTGGGTTTGGTTTTCTTAGGGATAACTTTATTATAGACCTGAAGCACATTGCTCGAAATGGTTTAATTCTGGATACAATGGAATAATGTAGGAATTTATTCTTCTTTTAGCTAACAATGTAGTGATGTGATGAACCAATATTTATCTTTATACAATGTACAGATTGATTAATTGTTGATATTCCAAAAGTTCACAAATACAATGTTCTTTTTCATTTTTTCATTTTTTCTCTTTCATGTAAAACTAGAAAGGTCCGGGGTTCAAAACATGGTTCCTACCAATTGTATACAAGTTTATTGACCTCAAATGTTGTAAGGTCGAGTCCTCTGAGATTAAGGACTTTAAAATTAAGGAACGGAAAAACTCAACAAAACCTGCCTTTCGTTTTCTCTGATTCGAGGGAACACTATTGAGTTCTTATTCCTTCTTGTCTGCAGCTCCATTCTATCTTGTTATTATGGTATCTATCTAGGAACCCAATTTAGAAAAAACCATGAAAGAAAATACTCTGATTAAACATGGAGAATATATGTATAATTATAAGCATCCATTGGAATTGACAGGAATATGATTCAAGTTCACAAACACGCCACTCTTCTTCAACAAGAAAGATGGTGAAAATCAAACAGATCTTGGCATCTGGTTTGAGCATGTTATTTGAATATTATAAGAAACAGAAAGGCCAAAAAACACTCTTTTAACAGGAAACACAATGGATGCTGATACTTTTCTTAGTGCATAGCCTTAAAAGACAGGTTTGCAGAGGAAGATATTCAAGCTTCAGAAGCCACCTCTCCGCCATTGGTTTTCTCCTTTGCAGTTACCTTTTCATGGTCACCCTCAAGCTGACTCAAGTTTCCCTTCTCCTTGATCAGTTGGATATGGTGGTGCTTGCAGTAAAGTCGTCCCTCGTGAGCGATATAGTTCGAAGGGCTGATCGTGCATCCTCCATGGCAGCATTTGAAGCAACTTTTATGGTATGGAGTTCCATTCACAGTAACCTTTAAACAGGAACCATTTGCTCATTCAGTTAAAGAAATGAAAGGAGTAAGAAGAAAAAGAAAAAAAAAATCTTGTGTGTACTGTTATTACCTTTTCTGTGGGATAGACAGTATTATTACAGCCGAGACATTTATCTCTGGTTCCCCCGAACCTGTTAGCAACCTTGTTCGCTGCCGGTTTCTGCTGATTCATTTTCTAGATCAATGGGAGAAATAGAAGAAATTCTTCAGGTAACAGACTCAAAGGAACAGAGAATTACCTCGCTATCAATCGGTTTCTCTGGTTTTACGATCTTGGGCGTACCTAAATACACGACAAAGAAACCAAAAAACGGTTTAGTTATAGACACAATCAGAATCAACATCTGAAGAATCAGATCCATCCAAACAACATAGAATCTGTACCTTCAAAGCTTTTGTCAAGACTACCAGTCCTCTTAAAGGTCTGATCAAAGTGTGGCCTGCAGTAAAGGACCCCCTCAAAGGAATTGTAGTTGCTGAGCTGAAAACAGATCAACAACTTCAGTTTCAAAGTCCCATCCAGACAAAAGAGAACAAACCAGTGCATTTACCTTGAGAGTCCCTTTGCAATGGTGACATCTGAAACAGGCCTTGTGGTAGATTCGGTTATCGGCGGTCAACTTGTCGACGAGATAGACGGTCTTTTCACAAGCCATACATTTCTGGGTTGTGCCTGCAAAAGCCATTGGGGAGTCTTGAACACCAGAAGAATGAAGATCTTTTTCTTCTCTGAGGAGGCTTCAGTGAAAGAAGGGGGCTTTGTTTAGAAGAATGGGGAAATGAGGGAGAGGATATATAGATGAATAAATGAGAGTGGGGAAACATGCAATCATTTGGTTGGATCATGGGAGCAGACCCAACAACTTGTTTCTTTGATAAATGTCTAAACATGTAGCTGTCTTCAGATCAAATCAGTTTAAAAAATTAGAGATAAAGATATCTCAAATTGAATGATGAGAGGTACGTGGACAATAGCTTTATTCAGGATTCGTTTATCATAATTTAACACTGAATTTGTTTAGTGCTGATTATTGGTTACAAATTGTTTCAAAAGGTTAATATAATTTGAAAAAATAAATAAGTGTTTCAATTATAGTTTGGTTTTTTAATTTTCATATGTTCAATCTAAAATTCATTTTGATTTTTGTGGCTGAATTTATGTGATGTATCATTTATTTGAAATTATACATGGGGCCAAACATGCTTGGATTTTAAGTTATTTTTATAAGTCTATATTTTAGAGTCGGTAATAAGTGAGTAGTGGTGTACATTAAAAAATGGATTAAAAAACCAAAGGAAAATAGAACATTTTAGGACCCGTTTGATAACCATTTCTTTTTTCGTTTTTTATTTCTAGTTTTTTATTTTTTGTTTTGAAAAATAAAAACAGTATATGTTTGATGACTCATTTCAGTTTTCTATTTTTAAAAACTAAAAATCAAAAAACATGTTTGATAACTGTTTTTTGTTTTCAGATTTCACATTTCACTTAAATTTTTTTAGTTTTTTACTATTTATTCTTGATTCTTTGATACTTTTTTAAAAACAAAAACAAAACCTTGTTTTTAAAAACTACTTTTTTTAGATTTTATAATTTTTTTAATATTTTAAAAATGTTTTTAGAATTTTAAAAACAAAATCTAAAATTGGTTATCAAACAAACTTGTTTTTAAAATATTAAAAACAAAAACAAAAAACCAAAAATAAAATGGTTATCAAACAGCACTTGACGACTATGAAAATTTAGACAACAAATTAGACAAAATTCTATTCGTGTTTTTTCTCAAGAAAATAAAAGATAAAAGTGTTTTTAACTCATTTAAGAGCATGTGTGGGAGTGATTTTAGTGAAATTGGTTTTTATTTTCGTGATTTTGCACTTTTAAGTTTTAAATACTATATATATATTATGTGCTTGTTTATTTTCACAAATAATCTTGTTATCAATGTAACTTGTAAAAAAATCCATTCATAAATACAATTTTTTTTAATATTTGTGATTGTTCGAGCCCGCATCACCTCTACTAATGCTAAAGAACAAATCATCCGACTTTACAATATTTAAATGTCAAGGAAACACGTAGGAGATTAATTTCTAGATAAGTGGCCACCATAGATTGAACCTATCACCTTTAACGCTCCAAGGCTCTTTTTGATGACTAGGTCTCTCCATGGTGGTTACTTTTAACTACAATTTTGATATAATCAAAACTATATTTTAATGATTATAGACAAGTTTGGGAGTGTCCTAAGAAGTATAAAAAAGTTGATGATTATACCAAATTGTTCTTAGCTAATATTGTGGATGTTAAATCAAAACCTGACATTTCATTCATATTATTTTAGAAATAATAGATAGATAAAGGAGTGATAAAAGCCAACCTCTGATTCCTTGAAAAAACAGAAAGAAAGGAATGGAGATGGAATTTGCTGTAAAGGAAAGATGAAGGCCAGAGGGGCCATGAGTTTGAAAAGATCAGCCTCAGCTGGTGGCCTGCCTGCTTCCCAACTTAGAAAAAGCTTATTTTCTTCATCATCACAGTGACACTTCCTTCATTTCTAAGCCTCAACATTAAAAGCTATTAAAAGAATATCACAAACCAAAAACAACACATCATCCTCTTGTCAATTTTATACTCCAAAAATAATGCAATTGCACACCCAATAATGTTTACAGCTCACCCAGTGTCCTAAAACAGTTCAGTTCATCTGAAACAAATGCCTTTTCTCACCTACATTTTATAATCTTTAGTTTTGTACTTGATACAGACTGCACATGCAAATGAGTGTATCATAATCCATAACTGTAGTTGTTCAACTACACACAAACTACTTCTATAATGCCTATATATCATCTTATGTTAAATTAATCATGATTTAGTAATTTCATAAGACAACTACTTATATTACCATATTTGTAATCAAATAACTTAGAGATGTAAAATATCCCAAGCAGCCATCATAATTGGAACTAATCAACAAACTTTCTCTCGGGTGATCGATCATTGTTATTCAATCACATCTTAGCATAATTGAACATGAACTATCATATGGTTCATGTTTCATATCATAATTGCTTGGGATTAAGGGTAAGGATTAGCTGCCAGATGCACCAAAAAGGAGGGCATGATCGATATGTTTTGCATGCAAAACATACAATAAAAAGGTTCCGGTGAAGTGAAACAAAGTCTTTAAATCTCCTCTATGATAATTATGTTTGCTCCAGGCGAGTTTTGAATACATTTATACAAAATTTTCAGAGGCCAAAGGGTACGTATGGGGCCGTAGAGACGAAGAAATAACCAAATATAATGCAACACAAATTCCTACAATAGGAGGAGAGAGCATTACATTGTGGATTTCTGTTTGCGAATTGTCGTCACAAAATGCACAAGGCCATTTGCGCCTGTAAGAGAAGCTGCAAGCAATACAAGAAGCAAACTTCAAGCACTCACTGAGACAATCTATAGTCAACTTCTCCTACTCCTGACAGGTGGAAAAGAACAGTAGTCAATTTTCAAGTAGAGATTGTTTCATAATCACAATTCACCAATCATAATCAGCTATAGAAATATGCCTACAAACATCGTGAATGTAGGAATATTGATGGAATACAAAATGAGAAAACAAAACACAGTATTCTCCAACGCAAATTGATTCATTAGCTGATAGCTAACCTTAAACCTCTTTCGCCGTGAATCATCAGGAACAGATCCTGAATATCGTTGGCGTCTTACGGCCTCATTCTTAAATTGCCCTGCTGCCGCTTCCTGCATTCTTCTGCCATCACCCTGTGTTTGATTTTTTGAGTATTGGGTCAAGCCATCCTTGTCCCAGGCAACCTCGTAATCAGCCCAGAGACGAGATCCTTGCTGCAGTTGACAAGTTGAGTTCATATTAAGACGAACGTATATCCCTATTGTGAGAATACGCAACAAAATTCTAATTCTGGATACTATTTTTTTTAAATGTGAAAGAGAAATCAATTTCATCCATACATTACAAAAAAGTGGGAGGAGAAACTTTAGCCCAAGAGGAAGCTACAAGGAACTCATATAATAGTGCAATAAGTAGTAAGCACGTAGATACAAAGAGGGTTCCATTTATGTCATAATCCCTTGCAACTTCGATCATCAATTATATTGGTCCGTTTTCTTATATGTGAGACAGCATGTAGTTCAATAAAAGTCATTCAAAGGTCGGATTAATAAAAATGACAATGTTGCATCTCAAAATCATACTCGCAAGCACACCTAAGCCGTTTTCATATGCATAATGATATAAATTATCACCATCAACCATCTTACATTCCAGCCATGAATTAGTTGTGATTCGTCATGACTCATTATATATTGGATAAGAGTGATATGTCAATTCTATGGCTACCTAGATATTATAGGCAAGATGCAACTAGTGATGACGGGAAAATTAGCCAAGCAACTCCAAATGACTTGATTATACAATACATCCTTTATAGAGAGGTAATTCCCAACCTTCTGCAAGGAGCGACCGGATAGCACCTTTAGAGCATTATAGAAGTCCCTGTGGCTCTCAAACTGAACTGTTATTTTACAGTGTAGACCTGAAATTATGTCTTCTCCATCCTCATTGCCATCCTTACCAAAATCATCGTCCGCAGCAATATTTAGGTTCCTATAGAGAGTATATTAAAGCGAAAACATGCTGAAGAAGAGTGATAATAAAACAAAGCAACATAAGAACCAAACTGATCTAAAATGCTTGTGTTGTTAGGAATACAAACAAAGTGTAGTATCACATTGGTTAAATAAGGGATAGGTCTTGGGTTTTTAAGGATAGACATATCGATTGGTATAAGGCCTTTTGAGTGAAACAATAAACAAACCCATGAGGGCTTATGCCCAAATGGACAATATCAAACAAACCAAGGTGAAAATTCCTTGAGGAGTTGTTGTTCCCTAACAAGTGGTATCAGAGTAGTTCTCCTAACTTGACCATGTTCGTAGAATCCTCAGGGATGGAACAAAGAATTTGGGAGCCTCGATATGGCATGAAATAGTCATGATAAAAATTTGTGGTTGAGCTACCTAATGTGTTCTACAGTGGGAGTGCTTCTGAATGTGCTCATGATTGAGCATTTGTGTATTGTACTCTAGTGTGGAGTTCTTCGAAAGCAAGTGCACTAATGAGGAGTGTTCCTGAAATGGTTACCTTGGTGAGTGGTAGCTTATGTGTGCTCAAATGTAAATTAGGTGGACTTGTGGTTGAGCTTGCTTGGTGACTCAAGTGTAATTCAAAAAGATTCGTGATTTGAGCTAAGGCATGCTCAAACACTGTAATTCAAAAAATGACTATCTAATAAAGGAGACTTGATGTGGTACTTTGTTCGGGGGAAAATTGTTAAGAATACAAAGTGTAGTCCCACATTGGTAAGAGGTAAATCTTGAGTTTATAAGAACGGACAAACATATTCATTGACCATTAGTATGACTATGATGCCTTTTAGGTGAAACAAAAAACAAAGCCATGAAGATGTATGCCCAAAGTGGACAATATCATTCTAATGTAGAAATTCTTCAAGGGTTTGTGGTTTTTTAATAGTTGCAATGCAATACATTCATTATATCACACCTACTCACAAAATAACAAGGTAATCAGTTGACCTCTTGGTTCCAACACCTTTTTTTTTATAAGCGAGAATCGGGGCTTTTGTCCAAGTCCAACTATACACGCAAGGAACCTGTGCCTGTCCAAAGGCCTTGACTTAGGAGATCACAAGAAATTTTAAAATTAAGCTCACTCGTGAGTTTCAACTGAGAATATATTGGAGAGCCAAGCCTAAACTAACAAGGCCACCTAGAGACTACTCTTGGTTCTTACAATTAATGTGAAGAGACACCAATGCAGTTATATAATGAACCAGCTTATTGAATTGATCAGGTAATGATCATCAAACCAAACATAGCATAGCATGCAAAACAAAAGGGGAAGACCGAAGACGAAATAAGCAGAGGTTTAATCAAAGGTGAAACCTTATTCTTCCAAATATCGAAAAGATGGTATGTGTGACCAACATGGAGGGCTTAGACGAAACCCTTGGCTCGGCAAACCACCTTGATGGTGCGCCTCTCAAGGTAATGGTATCAGGTTCTTGGCTCCCACTTCTCGAATATCCTAAACCAAAATCAGGACAATTACGGATCAAAACTTCGTACCTAAACACCACTAACAAGTAGTTAAGTGACACTGAAATTCACTTACCCCGATTGCCGAATGCGTAGAAATTCTCCCAAGCTTTCTTCATTGCCTCAAAATTATCGGAATCCGGTACAAGGACAGTGAGTTTGAACTTGAGCCCCTCAAGATTCAGCTCAATCCCATCCAATTTCTCGACCAGGTACCGCCTCCAATCCAAGAATTTCTTCTCCTCTTCTTCCTCCTCATATCTCTTGAAGGTGCTTTTGAAAAACCCAAGGTCGCGCACGAAGAGAGTACCGCGAGCAAGTGGGTCCTCGCGCTTGCGTGTTTTGAGTTCTTTGACGCGTTTGATGACCAAATCCTCCTCCGGGACAGTGACCGGAACCGAGAGCGAAGACTTAAGAAAGTCAATGAGGGCTCGCTTGAACTTCCACTCGTCGAGGGATTTGCTGACCGAAGGGCTTGAAGGATAAACTGTGAAATTGAGTTTCAGACGCGGCACCAGCCTCAGCCCATTCTCCATTTCTAACGCTTCTGTAGGAGCTAGCGACTCCAGCGGTTTGGCCGCCATTCTCGGTCCTCTCCCTCTTCACAGAACTGTAACTGTAACTAAATTAGGGTTTCGCATACCTTCTCTGCAAGAACAACGAGAAGAACGATGGCTTACACGACGCCGTCTAGAAATAAAATTATTAGAAAATGAGGATCCTTAAAAAATAATTTTAAAAAAAAAACAATAACTCATCAATGATACTCATAAAAGTTGATTAGTGAAATTGAGGGAAGTAAATCAATACTCGGATTTATTGTTTTGTGATAATTTATTTCAACACTATGATCACGAATTTATTTCGAAAATTGATATTTGGTTTCATTTATTTGATAGTAGTAGAACTCTATTTATAAGATTTGGTAGTGTTTGAGAAAGTTGGTTGCTTGTTTTGGGCTTCACGTTGTGATTTGTTGGGTGTGCCATGAGACTGGTGACTAATTGAGCCAGTTCGAGTTTTGCCATGGAGAGTTCTAGCCTGACTTGTGAGGTTTGTCATTTACTGTGTCTCATGACCGTATTAGTTGTGCTCGTGACTGGTCGAATGTTGTAGCCTATGGGCTGGTTTCTGCCATGGAGAGTCAGCCCAGTGGGGTTTGATCTCGGAAAGTGTTGTGAATTTAGATGTAAATGTGTTTCATTGTTGGTATGGGTTGTGCTTGGGGAATTGGTTCAGCTCCCTAGCATGTATTTTGGTTTATGTTCGAGCTCGAGGATAGAGCCTTGGTTTGTGTGAAAGACAATCGAAGCTTTGTCTCAAGTTGTTGGGTGTAGTTAGTTGGACCTAACATCACGCTGGTGTCGTTTCCGCTAGATTGAGTTATCGATCTAGTGTAGTCTCAAGGTGTTTGTTTTTCCAAGGTTCCAAAGTGAGAACATAAGGTTGGTTCTTAACTATTCAAGTCATGGAAGATTCTAGTCAAGGTGTTTAGTTTTGGTGGAAATTTACCAGAAGGATCATAATGAAACCAATCTGGTTTTGTGGGAAGTCTAGTGGGACTAAGTTAATAGTGTAGTTGTGTTGCTCATGTTTGTGCTTGGTGGCAAGTTATGAGAGAGTTCGTTGTGGTGCTACTCTTAACAGACTTTTTCTTCAGTTAGATTCATTGCATTCATAGAGTGGGACTCTTCCCATGTGATCGATCATGAACCATTACAACTAA
>JBBMEF010008215.1:0-23442 GCA_037832685.1 Sicyos baderoa | reverse complement strand
GGTCGGAATCGGAGGGTTGAAGCTTTTTGGGTCGGGAGCTCGAACGACGGGAGTTGGAAATCGATCGAGGCACAGTGAGAGCTCGAACGACTCTTCGGCTCCTTTGTAGTGTACGTGGCAGCTCTCCAAATTTCGAAACGTGTAATATGAACGAGCACGTGTACGTCTTCGGTATGTTTATCCGGAAGCTCAACGGTGGTACTCGCTCGTACAACGGGAATACGCCTTTGGTATGTGCTAAACGTTTTTAATTCAATTATTTTTAAAAAAACCAAATTCATAATTGCATAATTCAATGATTTAAAAATAGGAGTTTGTTTATTATTTTTTTAAAAAAAACCTAATTCATAATTCATAATTTTATTTTAAAATTTTAAATATCATATTTAGGTTTATTAATTCAATTTAGACAGTTGATGCGTTTAATTAGTTTTGTTTTTAGACATTTCCCTAATTAATTTACAAAAAATAGCAATTTCCCTAGTTTGCCCAAATTGGTATGCTTTCCTAAAAGACTAATATATTACTGAATCTTCTTCATTATGTTTTGTTATTGTGTAATTTAATTATGGGAGAACTTTGGAAAAATGTTAAATTTAAGAAACTAACTTAAGGACATTTTTTGTGTTTAAATGCATGTCTATTCTTTTATTTAAACAATAAAATCTAAATAATTAAATATACAATGGACTAATATACTCCTGGACTTTAAATTCATTTATTTTTTTATGCATTGTTCCTAAAATAAAATATGAATTATTGTAACAACCCTTCAACATTTAAAGGAAATTGAAATTTAAATATAAAACAAACTTCTCACCAGATCCCAACAAATATGAACTTAAAATTTTCGTTCAAACAAAATTTAAATAAAAAACGAATGAAATATACAATTTTGATTTTGATTTTTTCATCTTTATTGTACATACGTACCTATGAAACATACAACCTCATCCCATGCAATTGAAACCAATTTGCACTTATTGAAAAGAGAAATCAATAACAAAAGAGCAGATTGACACACAAATGTTGATGCCTCCTATAGACAGACTTTATGACTAACAACTTATGCTAACTTACAGAGTGCTTCCTTCAAGTCGTCTTTATTTGGAAACATTGTACCCACTTTCGTTGCACCTAGACCTAACAATGCATCTGGGATGTACGTATTTGTACGCATGATTGTGATTTCAGCTATAACGCAACAGTCGTATTTAGTCTGTTTCCAAACCCAATGAGAATCCATCGAACATCGCTATCTTCAATTAGATGTATAACCTTGCTTTTGACATACCCTAATTTGTAAATGCATAAACTTGAAATTTGGGACCCCTCGTTGAGTTCGAGACGGTCACCGATGGATGAAAAGAGTTGAGATATTTTGCACTCATTAGCCACGTCAAGCGACACCGTGCTGTAATTTGAGTACACATCGCTCATGTCTCACCGCCCATGAAATATAATAATAATCAGAATATTTTTCATTGAAAATGAGATTTAGATTATGTGGAAGGGAAAAGAAGAAAAAAAATGGTGAACCGCATAATGTGAACCCAAGCAGCAGAGAGAGATGGTGGTTGAATATTGAGTCGTGAGATTGAAATGGCTTGGTTGTCATATGCTTATTGAATTATTCCTAAACTTATGGGATAATTAGTTGTTGGAAATTATTAATATTATTTAATAAATTATTTTAAAAAATAGTGGAGGTTGTTTTGTCTTTGATTTATGGGGAGATATGGTCAACCAAATGATTTTATCCTATTAAAATATTTTATTTAATTTTTTACGAAAATATATGATAGGAATAGTATAGGGAAAATTAATTTATCATTTGGAGTTTAGACATACATTTAAACACAAAAAAACGTGTAGTCAATCCTTAGAGATAGTTACTAAAATTACTACCATTTCCCATTATATTAGCGAGCCCAAGCCCATATCACTATTCGACTCGGCGGCCCAATTATGTATTCATAAGTGTTGTTTTTCCGTTCTCTCTTGTTTCATCAACAACTTTGTTTATTCGTTTTTTTAGATGCAAGTATATAATATTTATATTGAATTATAATTTAATAATAAATTTTGATACCATGTCTATTAAATTTAACTTATATAGTTTGATTTTTCTTTTTTTGTTGATTAATAATTATTTTTATTTTTTTTAAAAGCAACAATATTCAAAATTGAGAAATTTAAACCTGAGAGCTTGAAGGGAGTATAATTTCAAATTCTAAGTCTTCATATACCACTTTTGAGGACACAAGTTTAACATTTTTTAAAATAAATGATCACACATGTACTTAAAAAAAAAAAAAAATTACCTATGAAGCCTAAATTATAAATATGATTTGGAATAAATGTCAATAAGAATATTGATGCAAAAAAAAAGTTGGCAATGAGAATTTGTTTCGGAGGCCAACCTAAATTGTTCCATCATTCCAGGAATATTATAAAATTGATTAAAAAAAAAAAAACTATTATAAAGTGTTCCTAAATTTGGGTGTATTATATATTTATAAAGTAAGTAGATTAAAAAACAATGATAAATAAATGTTTTAGATAAGATTCTGTCTGCCACGACTTTGCGATAATTAACCATTCAAAGGCTTCCACGTGTGTCTTTAATATTTATAAAAATGGTGATGTAATTTACAACAATTTTGAATCTTCATTAGTTCATTCGGTAAGAGACGAGGGCCGCCACAAACCGGTGTTTGTTTGTTAAATTTATGGATTCAAAAGAAGTATTTTACTAATTAGTCTTAAAAAAACAGCAGCTAAATAGGTTTTTTTTTTTTTTTTTTTTTAAATAAGTGCTCAAAATAAATAATTATTTATTTTAATTATTTTTAATTTAAATATATTTATAAAAGAACTAAATATAATTAAGATATAGATCAAATCTATATATAAATTATATATTTGCCTTCAACAACAATCGAAATTCAAATTCATAATAAATTAATTATATATGATACTGTTCGAATATTAATTATTTAAACAATGAATAATATTAGAATCTCACAAATGTTCCATATCATAAAAGTTGAGAGTTTTATAAATATTTTATAAAAGATATGAATTATTTCCTTTATTACCTATAAATTTTAAGGTAAAACTTTATATTTTCTACCATTTTTAGGATAAAAACGTTTATATGATAAGAATCCATTTCTTTAATATAATAAATATTAAAAGTGTTTAGTCCAATTTATTATTTTAACCCAACTAAAAATGACCGAAAGAGTCAGTG
Organism: Sicyos baderoa; assembly: GCA_037832685.1. Classification (NCBI taxonomy): domain Eukaryota; kingdom Viridiplantae; phylum Streptophyta; class Magnoliopsida; order Cucurbitales; family Cucurbitaceae; genus Sicyos; species Sicyos baderoa. The sequence goes on along the minus strand of JBBMEF010008215.1, from coordinate 20,186 downwards.
GCACAATAATTTCATTATTTGCTTGTAAACGAGTTAAACACCAACGTTACGAGTTTGAATCTTGGAAGAGTCGATATTTGTATTATACTCCTTTAACTTGTACTAAAAAAATAAAAGCAAAGGTAAGAAAGAAGCAATGGCGGTGCCAACTAAGATGAGCGAGAAAGAGAGTGGGGCCAGGGAAACTGACGTGGAGAACGCGAACCGGATTGGCCACGTGACCCGACACGGAAGCGGGTTTTACGTAGTCCGGTCGGTCCCAACTTTCGACCACGTGCTCCGGGTTGGCGATGACCTGGCCCGGATATGAGCATTTGATTTGAAAATCCATCTATCCACAAATCTCTGCTTAACATACGAAATGCTTAAAATAAACACCAAAAAGAGCTGAAAAAACCTGAATAAAGGTAATGATGACTAATAGTAATAATTTAGCTGAAAAAAACCTGAGCAAAAGGAGTGTGTTCGGTAATAATTCAATTTAAGATCACGGGACGGGATTCGATTATAAAAATTAATATTTAATTCTAATTTAATTAAGAGTATAATAAATTTTTCTTATTTTTTTAAAAGTATAAAAGTGCTTAATATTTCAGGGGCTGATTAAATCATTAACCTTTTAGGTAATTAAGGTGCGGTCTATCAGTTGTTTTCCTCTTTTTTTAGTATTACAATAATTGAGATGAAAGATTCAATGTCATAATATTTCGGTCAAAAATAAATACACCTATATTAAAATCAAAGCTATTTTAACATAAACAAATAAGAAAAAACAACTTTTTTTTCTTACTTAAATATTTCAAAACTGTCTTTAAAGTAAAAAATAATTAACAGGTTGCATGAAAAAAAAATAAACATCTCTAAATATTTTTGGTATAACTTAATATCTAGCAAGTATATATTTTTAAATTTTAATTTTTAAATGTAGCAGGTGTCCTAGGTAATTGTAATCTCATTCTAGGTCCCTTTCATGCTATATTTTGTTTAGTATTGTAACTTTAAATAAATAAATATATAATAATAATTGAGTCTGAAATTAAACATATATGAATATGAAAGGTGGGATCCAAATTTGTTCCACCATGCACATGGGGCAAACATGCAATTTATTTTTTATATTTTTTTTAAAGTGCAAAATGGTCAAATTGTCATCAATCTATGACGTTTTGCCGATGATGATGATGACCTAGAGAGGACCCTTTGATCTAATTCAAACCACACGATGAAAAGCACAATACACGTGCCAAAACGTCGAGCCAGATGCACCCAAAAAAACTATCCTCGCAACCACACATGATCGAATGATTACGATTTTAGAGGGTTAAGGATTTTTGTAAAATCCCAAAATTATTGGTGCTAAATAAAAAAAATGGTGGACCACCTCTTTATTTTATTCTATTTCTCCCATTTTCAAAAAGAAGAAAAAATGGTGGTTCTAACGTGACTTCCCTATGTGCACAATTTATTGGTCTTCTTGTAAATTACATGGCTAATTGAGTATGTCATCAATCTTATTATCATTAACATTGCACTATTATTGTTAGGTATTTTTTTTTAAGTATAAGTTGGGGAGGGAAATTACAAATACCGATTTCAGCCGTCGGACATGTGACGTTGATGTTAAATCCGTTTACAACCAAACAATGAAATCATTGCACCATCGATCATTTCAGTATTATTGTTAATTATTAGACTTAAATCTCTGATGGTATGTGCCATTCCTATCTTTTTGAGGTCTTTACAAAAATAATAAAAATAACTTATTACAACTCTAGCCAAATATCAAAGCAAGAAAACTCGTTTTTTTTTTTTTTTTTTTTAGACCATGAGATTAAAAACTAAGGAAATATATAATTAGTGGAACTATACAATGTCCTTAAATTAATCAATACTACAACATTTTTAAAATTACAGATAAAGGAAAAAAAATATTTATCATGCAAATGCATATTTATCGATGATATATAATCTAAAATATAGAAAGTATTACATAATGAAAGCACATGTTTTTTTTCTTTTAATTGAAGTAGATGTTTTTTTTTTTCGAATGAAGCATATGTTTTATCGATTAAAGTAAATGGTTTGTCGAATGAAGAAGGAGAAATACACCATGCTCGACGATATTTTGAATGATAAACACCTATAACAAATCCGACTTAATTTCTCCCGTAAAAAATACACAAAAAACAAAAGGAACAATATTTTCCTCTCAAATGTAGATAGTTAGAAATTGGTGAAGAAAAAAAGGAAATTTTTTTTTTAGTATAAATTGGGAGAAAGTGATTATAAATATTGATTTTAGGAATCAAATTGACGTGATATTGAATTGATTTACAACCAAATAATAAAATCATTGTGTCACTTACTCATCCCGTAAATGACATTCTTCTAAATGGACGGAAATAACGTGAAAAAAATAATGATAATAGAGAATGGAAGTACAGGAGCTCGAGATCGAAAGTGGGATAATAATAATAATAATAATAATAATAATAATAATAATAATAATATTTATTATTATTATTATTATTATTATTATTATTATTATTATTATTATTATTATTATTTCAATTTAACCATCATTTGGGACCTTGGGTTGAAGATGAAATTAGGAATGTGTTGTAGTTATGGAATTAGTGTAAAAGAAAAATATATACCAAAATGGAAAAGTTTAAGGATTTATTCGGTTTAATAATGTTTTTATAATAAATTTAACTAATAAAAAGATATTCTTGCAAATATTGTGAGGTGGAATTGAAAATCCACATTTTTTTAACGCTTTTCCAAAAGTAAATGAAGCTTGGGTTTAAATTATATTTTCATCTTTAAACTGTATTTATAGTTTCGAAATAGATTTAGGGTTTTCTTAAACGGTTAAGATTTAATGTAAATTAAGAACAATTAGTAAATTTAAAAGACGAGAGATTAAAACCAAAATTAAAATTATAGAGAGTAAAATAATATACCCAATAAAAATAGAAGTTCAGCCCCATCTATAGTTAGGGCATGTTTGGTTCATAGACAAACCGTGAAGTTGACTTACCTTGGCTTCTATTTCATGTTTGCCCATGTACTTCCATAAATCCATCCAACTCATACCTAATTCCACGTGTGGGCCCCACGTTTTTATTTAAATATTAAAAAATTATTCAATATTTATTTTTTTTATTTAAATAAAAACTTCAATAATTCACCATCCATCCCATTAAACATAACTTTATTATTAAAAAATTATTAAATATTCATTTTTTTATTTAAATAAAAACTTCAATCATTCTCTTCGATCGCATCAAATATAACTTTATCTTTTCTTTCATTCTCCCAAACATAAACTTATTTCTCTTCTCTTCTCATCCCAACTCAAATCAATCAAACTCATCCTCTCTCAAAGCCAAACAAGCTTTTACTGTTGTAGTTGAATTTTAAAATTAAAATAATATACCCAACAACTTAAATTATTGTTTGGTAACAAAAGTTTGGCCCACAAAATCCATCAATTAACTTTTCATTTGTGTAAAAAAGGAAAATAACTTTTTTTAAAAAGGTTATGAGTAGAAATAAAGCCTAAAAAGCAAACTTTACCTATGGCCTCCTCCCCCAATCACTTGAAAGATTACCAAAGTTTAAGCTTCGTACCTTTTTTCAAGAAAATTAGATAACGAGAAATTAATATGAAATATATTTTTGGGTTTTGGAGGAATAGATCAAATTGATAAAATATTTATAAAAAATTAAGTAAATTTGAAAAGAAATTGGCAACCATAATCAAATATACGATATAAAATAATACTTTTTATACCGAATAACTAATACATAATACAATATGATGAGTATTATTTTTATTGTATATTTGACCATAAATGTTAAATATTTTCAAATTTACCTAAATATATAATTATTTTATAATATTAGACTATTCAATACAATTTTTCAATATATTTTAAGGTCATATTTACAGGGATGTCGCCTTCCCGAAAAACCCTCATTATGTAATTAAAAATTTCATTTCAACCTTGTTATTAAATAAATTTATTTCCTAGCCCTTACTCGGTGTCGCCTTGCCCGAAAAACCCTTAACCCGTCCATGAATTAATAGAAGAGTAATAATTATATTATTATCTATTTTACAGGTAATTCTTTTCAATAAAGATTACAAATTTATAGTTTATCTCAAAATTAAATTTTGACATCAACCATCACCCAACATATACAAAATTGTGTGATAAATTAATCAATATAATTATTTTGTTTCTTACCCTACAAATTATGAGGATCAGCCTCAATCAATTATTGTGAAATGCCTTTAACTAGTTTTATTGTCTTTTTTTAATGAACTAATTGACTTAATGTCAAAAACTCAAATATTCCAATTACTAGCTTCTGGTTTAACCCCACATAATCAATAGTCCTTTGCTTGTTGGTAAAGACTCATGTTGTGTAAAATGTATATGATAATGAGGGCAAAAATTGTAAATACCGGAGGGAAACTGCAATTATAGGAGTTACTTGGGCCCTGTTTGATAACCATTTCGTTTTTGGTTTTCTATTTTTATTTTTAATATTTTAAAAACAGATTTGTTTGATAATCAAATTTAGATTTTATTTTTGAAATTTTAAAAATATTAAAATAATTACAAAAACTAAAAAAAATAGATTTTAAAAACAAGGTTTTGTTTTTGTTTTTTTAAAAAAATGAAGAATAAATAGTAAAAAACTAAAAAAAGCCAAGTAAAATGTGAAATCTGAAAACAAAAAAACAGTTATCAAACATGTTTTTTGATTTTTAGTTTTTGAAAACAGAAAACTGAAATAAGTTATCAAATATATACTGTTTTTATTTTTCAAAACAGAAAACTAAAAACTAAAAATAAAAAACTAGAAATAAAAAATAAAAAAACGAAATGGTTATCAAACAGGTTCTTGGTTCCATTTATATTTTTTTTTTCTTTTTTTTTTACAATTAGGGGAAGAATACAAAGATTTTAAAAACGAGAATACAATTCAGATTCACTATCCTAATAAGAAGAAAAAAAAAACCTTTTTTATAAATTTGTCGATAAATTATAAGTTTTTTATTTTTTTTATTTTTTATAATTCAATTATTTGTGGTTATTGATTCCCACGAATAAATAGAGTTCTAGTTGAAACAGATTACTTGCAAAATCAACAAGAAAATTGAGTTTTAAGAAGAAAAAAAAGAACAAGACTTCGATGTTATCCAATGAGCAATTATAGTTTATTTTCTAAATTATTATTTTTTTTTAATTTTTTTTGTGATTGATGGGCATAAAATTCCATGGAAGTAGTTATGTAATAAGACGAGATATCGTGTAACAAACATAAACTAAATTTAAAACACATTACCTAATTTATGAGAAGAATTACATTATTATTGTTTTTTTTGGATATTCCTTCTAACCCAATCAATATTAACTTAGGTTAAAAAGTATAATATGCTCTATAACTATTAACCAATTATACTTTCAATTTAGGCTTATGTTTTGATTCAAAAAACAATTTTAAAAAATTAGGCTTATAGGGTTGTTTCCTCAATGCTTGAATTATTTATCTGGTCTCCATGAAACATCTTGTTTGTGTATAGGTAAAGAGCCAACAAATTGGCAAAAAATCACAAATAATTCATGGAGAAATTATCTAAAGTGGAAGAAGAAAGTGATTTTTTTATTTATTGAATTATTCTTTTTCCCATTTGCTTGAAGGTCACTCAAACTTTTTTTTTTTTTTTTTTTTTTTTTTTTGAGAATATATCATTCAGTTCCATATTGTTTCTCATGTTATAATATTTTTAACGTTTGTCTCAATAAAAATAAGTTTTTAGTCATAATTGACCTGTATTCTTAAAATATATGTAATAAACTTAAATTTGTTTCTTTAGTAAAATAATTTTGTTGGCTTGAAAAAAATTTGTTTGATAGTGATAATAAGTTTTTTGATTTATTTATTTTTTTTAATTTTAAAAAGCATAATTTTTTTTTTAAGATACATATAAATATTTGGATGAAATTTTGGATGAGAAGTTAACTTGAAGTGAAAAATTATTTTAAATAGTTGGAAATTGATAATTGTAGTAAAAAACTTATTTGGATGTGATTTTTATATAGAAGAATTAGAGACAATACAACTTGCCAACAATAGGAGAATTTTAGTAATCATAAAAATTACAAGTCTGAATAATTCTTCTACAATACTAATTCTGGATTTAAAATAAAATTTATTTTGAATAATAAAAAATAAGTAGTTAACAAAAAATTATTTTGAATAATTGAGAATCAATGATTATAAATGAATAGTTATAAATGAGGAAATGAATTGTTTTAAGTAATTATAATAAATGATTATAAATGAGAAATTATTATAGATAATAAAACAAAATTTATTTTGTAAAATTACAAAAAAAAAAAAAAAAAAAAAACTTATTTGAATATAATTTTATGAGGAGGAATCCCCAATCTAAATCATCTTTCAATTGGGCAAACAAACACCCCATGACTTAGCCGAATTAGAATATATTTATGACAAAAAAAAAAAAGCAATTTTTTTTAATCAGTTGAACATAAATAAAACAGAAAATACACGTACCTGTGTTTTAAATTAATTCACACGTGTAATAATCTTTTAGAAACAATTTTTTTCAAAATACCAGGTGGCAATCAGGTACGGATCGCCTGTGCTTATTCATACGATTTGCGCGTTGACCTGTCAAAGATTGATCTGACTCCTTCAAGTGAATTCCAACCATTTTATTTCATTCGCTTTTCCTCATTTTCTAAAGCGAAAAAATAAGCACTTTTATGGTGTGATTTATAATGTGTTTCGTATAAAATTTCATAAAAATGCATTTTTCAGTAAAATTGACTTTTTTATTCGCATTTAAAATTATGTAATAATTTAACATGGGTATAAAGTAGCTACTTAAATTGTTTATTGAGAAATTACAAATATCGATTTCAGTGATCGAATTCGTGACATTGATATTGAACTGATTTACAACTAAATAATGAAATAATTGTGTCACTGACCTATTCGGTAGTTATTAAATAATAATAATTAGATTATTGCAAATAAACTAATAGGTATTCCCATGAAAACAACATACCTTGACTTGGGAATTTTAATTTTGTTTAATTCGACTCATTTTAAAGAAAAATCTATCACATATAAAACTAGAAAGATTCAAATATTTAATCTTTTTAACACATCTCAATCAAAATTATGTTTAAGTTAAATTTTATTTTGTGATTTTATAGAAAAACAATTGCTTTTAATATTATTGGGCTAGTATATATATATAGAGCGGCTAGTTAAGATATACTTGTCTATCTAAAGTTGAAGGTCTAAGTTTATTTATACTTTTTCGAATATAAAAAGAGTAACTTTTCACAATCAATTACGAAAATTATTTTTGTTATTTCAATTTTAAAATAACATATACAATTAAATTAAATTTATTTATAATTATTAGTAGTTGAGAATTTTGAACTTCAAATCTTTTAGTCAATTAATATACTTAAATGATAACTTAAGTACTTCAACTCTTGAGTTAATTATATTTGATCAATGAACTTACACAAATTATGAGTAAGTTCATTGAAATTTGTTCAAAATGTGTCTAAATTTTCACAAATTTTAATAGATTAAAAAATAAATAAAATTCAATTGAAATATTATATTATAAATTAACTTTTAAGATTAATTAGATCCTACAACTTGAGATGATTTGAGGAGAAGAAGTAGAGAAGTTATCAGAGAATAGAAAATAATTTTAAAGAATATCATAATATTGTGGTGGATGCACAATCTACCATACACATACAAATGAGGCATGAAAGACATTAAATAGTAAAGCTATGAAAACTTTATTCTAAAAATATGTTGCGATTTTTTTTTTTTTTTTTTTTTTTTTTTTTTTTTTTTGAAAAGATATAGCCTAATGAACTTTGAATTAGAGAAAACATGAAACAAATAATTTTGACCCGTTTAATAATCATTTAGTTTTTGAAATTTAAGTCTATTAATCTCACTCAAATTTTATACAATGTGTTTCACCTTTCCTACCATATATCCATCTTTCCTTAAAATTGTATGAGAATACTAACCAACTTTTAAAAACAAAAACTAACTTTTGAAAGCTATTTTTTTTTTTTTTTAAGTTGGTTAGTTTTCTCCTACTTTCTTAAGAAAATATGGAAATAATGTAGGTAAGGTGGAACACAATTGTAGAAAATTTGAATGAGAAAAGAATTAAATTTTAAAAATCAAAATGATTATCAAACGAGACCTTAAATACCTATTTTAGTTTTTAGTACATTTGATAATTAGAGAATTGAACCACAAAATTTTGTAGTTACTTATACACGTAACTATTAAATTTCTTGACAATTATATACTAATTAGACCCACATGGATAGTTTAAAGATAAATGTAATATTTGTAAGTTTAAAGATAAATGTAATATTTGTAAGTTTAAAGATATATTTATCTAACATAATTTTTCAAAATTGAAGAATCAAATTAACACAAAATTTAATGACTAAATTAGTAATTTAAAATAGAAATATTTATTATATGCCATTGACTTTGAATGCCTCAACTATTATTCGAAAGTACAATATTTTTGTAAGAAAAACTAAATTTCGCTGGTTTAAAAAGGTCACACGTGTGTAATAATTAAACGAGAGAAAAACATAATTTTTAAAAATACAATTATTATGTTACAACCTTTTTAATTATTTGTTGGTAATAAATTATAAGTTTTTTATTATTTTTTTTAATCAGCATATTAACATCTTTAGTATATAGCTAAGTTTGATTCAAATCAAATATATCTTTGTCGGAAATCTTTTCTTAACTTACAATAATAATAATAATAATACCAACAAAAATATAACTCTATCGACATTTTGCAGAAGATTATTATATTTTGAGATACCAGCAAGAATCCTCAGAAATCGTCGATAAAATGAAGAAGATTTGAAAGAGAATTATTTATTAATATAAAAGACAAGGATGAAGTCTATTTTCCTAACACATTCAATTATAACTTAAACCAACTATATATTATATATAGTAATTTAAAAGGTTTTATTGAACTTTACACTACTCTTAACCTAAGGTTGTTTATACACATTGTGATCATAAAATAGGTGTAAAATTATATTTATTCAATCATGTTAACTTTCTAAATAATTTATTCAATTCTTCTCAATTATAACATAACACACAAATTAGTTTATTTTGTAATCAAATTCAACTTTATAATCATATTTGATTATGAAAATCGATATTTGATCGTATGTAGGGTTTATGATTTTAACTCTACTATTTAAATTAATAAACATATGAATGGGTGGATTTCCTACGAAAACTTGGACTACAACTTAATTCTAAAATACAATTTACAATTATATTTAAATTCAACCATTAATACTTAGGGATTTTTGCATGAATAGATCAAATTGATAAAATATTTACAACACTAGGCAAATTTTAAAAATTTTAGCAATCGTAGTCAAATATATGGTATAAAACAATACTTTTTATACTGAATAACTAATATATAATACAGTATGATGAATATTATTTACACGGTATATTTGATTATAGATGTAATTTTTTTCAAATTTACATAAATTTATAATTATTTTGTAAAATTAGACTATCCAGTACAATTCCAGTAATAATTATAGTAGTAAAAAAAAACAACAATTAATACTTATGATGACGATTTTGACTTCTAGTAAAATTATGATTGAAGAATCAAATTTATGATATATTTGTGATTGGCATGAAACTTAATTTTTTGGAAGATTTAATTTATAAAGCAACGATATTATTAAAATAATTAAAAGCTGGTAGCTGTAAGCCAATAAAATCCCCTGATTCACGACTTGCAGGGACTCGAGCGAGTCAAAAGCGTGACTCAAATGTTCCCCCGTGATTGGCGATGAGAGTATGACGTGGCAACCAAACAGCATCCATCATTATAATGAATAATATATAGTTATTATTAATAACATTGATTTGTTTTCATTATTTTTCCTTCTCCCATTTTCATTCCTTAATCTCAGCAAAATCTCCATTTTTTCCGTAACACTCTTCGTACATTTTCCATCCTCGAAAAATAATAATAAAAAATAGTAAAATAAAAAAAACTCAATGATTAAGGTTGATTTCCTCAAATTCAAGAAGTGCATGTGGCCCATTGTTAATAAGAAACATTATAGATTTTTAGAAAAATGAAAAGAAAAAAGTGTATGTATTATTATTATGGGAGGGAGGATTAAAACTCTAACTTCGAGGTCATTAATAAAAGATGATGTGGTCAGTTTGTGTGCATGTGGTCACTATTGATTGAATCTACCACTTTTAAGTATTTCAAGACTATCTTTAACTATTTGTTAACTCTATGATGGTTAGGTTCTTGATTCATGTTAAATTTGTTTGTTCATTTTAAGACTCAACTTATAACGCATCAAGTTTCTTGCTTCTCAAAGAAAAATTATAACGCATTAATATATAGTTCTTTAGAATAGTGTAGTTTTTTAGATAATAAAATCATTCATTACCTAACGACTTAAATGATGATTAGTTTAATTTTAAATGTTAATGTATGAATAAAATGATTATCTTAAATTTCACTATCATTTAATTTTTAAAAGAAAATAAGTATACAAACAAAATAAAAATAAAAAATAATATATATATATATATATTAAAATGTGATGAGTAAAAAAAACAATTTAATTTAAATGTATATGAACAAAATTAAAACAAGATCCTCAAAATCTAGAGACTAAAAATATAAATTTTATAAACAAACAAATAATTCAAAAAGAAAATATAAATTTTTTAAGAAAATAAAAATAATAATATTAAGAGAGTTTTTTATGTATAACAAAAATGAGGTAAAAAATTGCATATATAATACATTTTTATCAAAAATTGGTTTATACCAAAATTTAAAGTGAATGAGATCAATCACTTAACAAACTGATTGTATACAATTAATTAATTACCAATGATTGAACTCAATCACTTATAATTTTACTATAAACTAATTTTTAATAAAAATGTGTTATAATTACGATGAACGAATTCTCTAATATTAATATAAAATTTACTTATAAACCTAAATTAAGTGAAAAACAACCGATGGCTGCTCAGAATACGTGACGGATAAGATACGATGGTCAAAAGGTCAACGTTTGCGAGCCGTCGGACGTAACGGACACAGAGGGAAAAAAAACGACACGTGGGCTCCAAAAATCCGCACGTACGAAGGGAGTACAGTGGTTAAAAAGTTAAAACGGAGCGTACACGAGGGTAAAATTGGCAATATACAGTAAAGTTGTGCATTAAATATTATATTAGGTTATAATTTATATCGTAAAGATTAAAAAGGTGACCTAACCGAGTTAACGGTGTCGACTACGGTTGGATTATTTTTTTATTTCAATATTATATATTTATTTAATTTTATAAAAAAAAGTCTATAAAAAAAAGGCATTTTCGTTGGAAGCGAACTCGGACTCCATTACTGCCTTCTTCATCTTCTTCGTCCTTCTCGTTCTCATTTCTGAACATTTGTGTTCACATTTGGAATCAAACTTGAAGGAATGGCAATGGCGGAATCTGGAGATTGGATTCGGCTGTTTCTGCTCGTGGCGTTCATGTTGTTCGTCGAAACAATCGCTAGAGTTCCTAAACAGATTCACGAAATTGAGTACGGATTTCTCTTTTTCTTGATAATTTTTTGAGTTTCTGTTATTTGCTCTGTAATTTTGAAATCCGAGTTTCTGATTTCATGAATTATTTGCATTCAATCATTTCGACCTAATAAACATTCTAATTGCTCTTGTTTTTAAGTTGTGAATTTCAATAAATTTTTGCAGGAATGGAGCGACTGAGATGTTGCAGAGCTCAAGAAATTCATCAATGGCAGCGAGGTGAATTAATTAATTAATTAATATTTTTTTCTTTTTCGGTGAATAAATTTCAGTTAAAAGAATAAATGCGGCAGATTCTGTACCTAACAAAAACCCATTATTGATCTCAACCGTCTGTTTTTTCTAGCTTTTCTCTCTGTTTATTTACGCTACTGGACTATTATTGTGCCAATCTCCATCGTTTAGATCTAGATCCTTCGATCTGAACCGTTTATTTTGTTACCCATTACTTCTTTGAACTCAGCAGATGATATAATATTAAAAATATAAAAAATGAAAATGATGATAATTCTTCGTGTTTGATCCATTAAAAATCATTCTTTCATAATCAAATTTTTTACTCCTACCCGAGGTGCATAATTCTTCGTGTCTGGTATCACGGTGGAGGTGCTACCCGGGGTGCACCCAAATTGCTCTCTTTACAAAAATTCATGTTTCATTTTTACTCCTAATAACTTTTCATTCTCTACTTAAAACTTTTTATAAATCATATTACTATTTTTTACTTTCATCACATCCATTATTTTATTTGTTTCATAATCACGCGCCTCAACCACAAATAAATTTGAAATATAAATAATAATTATTTCCTATAATAATTCTATTATTTTTTATTCTCGGTATAATCATTCTCCTTAACCCCAACATACCCATTATATTATTCAGATTTTGTTGTGACAAAAAGATAATGACGTCCATTTAAATTTGTGAGATTGGTTGTGAAAATGGACATTTCCCGCTCCTTCTACATTGTATATATTGGTTGTAAGAAAAGGTCCCTTTTAACGGTTATTTCATATGTTTTTACACAAAATTCACTGTACTGGACACTCTCTGTAGAACGGCATGTGCCTCTGTCTTGGTCACACAATGCATTATTGTCCCTGCCAAAAATCGATATCGTGCCCATCAACTGTCGGTTCCTAATTATTTTTATTTTTTATTGCTGTCCGTGGCTGTCCGGGTCAACTGTCAGTCCTTAGGTAGGTGGCCACCATGAGATTTGAACTCATCACTTTATGCACCCCAAGACTCTCTATGACCAATTAGGCTACCCCATGGTAGTTCGATTCCTATTCGATTCCTAATTATTGTTCGTTTATTTTATTATATTTTTTTGCATTGGATCTGATACATATGGAGATATGGTAATTAATTTCAGGGTGGAGGAGCAGAGTCTGGGTAATAAGCATGCTGTGGATAATCCTGAAGAGATTGCTGCTATGGTTCACATGTGGGTCCTCTCTTTTTCTCTTCATATACATTATATCAAATCTTAAATGTCTCTATTATTATTATTATTATTATTATTATTATTATTATTTGTTTTAATCTGTTACCGTCTATGTCAGACTGCGTGTACCTTGAATAATGTCACAAGATATACCGCTACACTCTATAACATTTGGATATCAAGTAATGTTAGAGACAACGAACAACCACAAATCTCCACATTGATATGATATTGTCCACTTTGGGAGTTACCGCTCATGGCTTTGTCCCCGCTTTATATACACAAAATCTTTCCATATTCTTAACGATGTGGAACAACTTTGTTTGCTCAACAAGTAAACTTGTAGAAAATTGTCCCAAAGTAGTAACGTAGTTGGTTGAAGACTTAGGCTTTGTAGGTGTGCCAAGGTCCTAGGTCCGAAATTCACTCGTGACATTAATTTGTAGACATCTCCCATACCTCTATTCCTTTGATGTCTTCCAGTGCCTGACCTAGGAACGGGCGTGATTGAACAAAACGGGCGTTTTATGAATAGAAGATAAGAATATAAATACTTGGTCACGTAGATGACACCCACTTTAAGATCAAGATTCCAGAGTTAAAATCCTTAATTTCATCTTTGATCTCCTCGTCTTAGATTTCCAACTAGGCGTACGTCTATTTCACTCTGCTTTTGCCTTCTGGCCTTGCTACGGAACAGGACAGCTCGATTTGGATATATTTATTTGATAGGATCTTGTAAGAGGAAAATAAACTTCTAGGTTGTGATTTGGACGAGTTTATTGCAAGTGGCCCTATAGGCGACAAGGACCCATAAACAATGGTCACCAAACTGAAGAGTCCTTCACAAGTTTGACAAATGGGATTGCTTTATTCTATGCCTCCCATTATTAGAGAATATTGGGTTCAACCTCACAATCAATTGGCAATAAGAGGAGTAACCCATATAGATCTTAACATGCCCTCTCAAGATGGTGTCTCTTTTGGGCTCACCAATCTTGAATCGGATCTTAATTTCATTTTATTGGACTGAATACCCGTTTAGGCTTTATGGGCTCTGATACCATATTAGAAAATATGGGGTTCCACCTCACAACCAATTGTCGATAAGAGGAGTAACCCATATAGATCCTAACAATCATCTCCTTCTTGTTTTCATCTAAATTTCAATATATAAGAAATTTACTCCATCGACCTTGTTTTTTTTTAGTACAAATTGGGGGAAGGGGATTACATATACTGACTTCAGGGATCGAACTCTAGAGTGAAAATGGATTAACACCAAACTAGAACCGACCCATTCGGTTACTCTACCGACGCTGTTAACAAAAGTTTATGCTGTTATTTCTGTCAATAATGTGCTTATTGTAACCACTTAATTCTGTGAAAGTTTTGTGACATCAAAGGTTAACAGTTGAAACACTACACTTGATCAGGACTATCCGCAATGCAACTGCAAGGAGGGAGCTTGGTTTCTTCTCTTGTGGAACTGGCAATCCGATCGATGACTGCTGGCGTTGCGACCCCAATTGGCAAAAGAACCGGAAGCGTCTGGCAGATTGTGGCATTGGCTTCGGCCGAAATGCGATTGGCGGTCGCGATGGTCGATTCTACGTCGTCACTGATTCCGGCAACGACAACCCCACCAACCCAAAGCCTGGCACTTTGCGCCATGCTGTCATCCAAGATGAACCTCTCTGGATTGTGTTCAAAAGAGACATGGTGATACAGCTGAAACAGGAGCTGATCATGAATAGTTTCAAGACAATTGATGCTCGTGGGACCAATGTTCACATTGCCAATGGTGCTTGCCTCACAATCCAGTTTGTGACCAACGTTATTGTCCATGGTCTAAACATCCACGACTGCCGGCCCACTGGCAACGCCATGGTGCGAAGCTCGCCCAATCACGTTGGGTGGAGAACGATGGCTGATGGAGATGCCATTTCCATTTTCGGGTCGAGTCATATCTGGATCGACCACAATTCACTCTCTAACTGTGCCGATGGCCTTGTCGATGCTGTCATGGGATCCACAGCCATTACCGTCTCCAACAATTACTTCACCCACCATAACGAGGTATGATCACTTCATCCAACAATCAAGAATAAAAAAACGTAAGACAAAGAACACACATGGTTCACTAATGTTAGTGTTAGCTACGTCCATAGGTAGAAGAATGAAACTATTTTAAAAATACGAACTAGGTAAATGTAGGTAAAGGGGAAGAGTTTTAAGAGACTTTATATAGTGTTCGTTCACGACCTCTTTCAACATTGTTGTTGCTTATTATTGATTAACAGGTAATGTTATTGGGACATAGTGATTCTTATGTTAGAGATAAACTAATGCAAGTGACCATTGCTTACAATCACTTTGGCGAAGGACTCATCCAAAGAATGCCAAGGTACCTTATTATTATTAGTATTATTATCATTAATGTCTTTTATTTATTTCAATGACAATGACAATGTTCAGCTATTTATAAGCTAAGAGAAAAGTGACAAAATGGAATCAATTTATTGATTATTCAGATGTAGACATGGATACTTTCATGTGGTGAACAATGATTATACTCACTGGGAGATGTATGCCATTGGTGGAAGTGCAAATCCAACCATCAACAGCCAGGGTAACAGATATGCTGCTCCAACCAATCCTTTTGCAAAAGAGGTACTAGTTTTAAAAACTCTCGAGTTTACGTAGAAAATTAACATGATATCAGAGCAAGAGATTCCATATAGTTTATCAATAACCATCGTGGATTGGACCTAATGGTCAATAAAGTCATGTAGAATTAAGAGGTGACAAATTTAATTCATGGTGATCAGATGGTATATCGTGTGAAAATAATCTACGTGTGCGTAAGCTAGTTCGGATACTCACGGGTATAAAACTTTCTTGACACTTGTTAGGTGACCAAGAGAGTTGAGACAGCTGAATCCCAGTGGAAAAGCTGGAATTGGAGATCTGAAGGAGACCTATTAATGAATGGTGCATTTTTCATTCCATCTGGTAAAGGGGCCTCAACAAGCTATGCCAGAGCCTCAAGTTTGGGAGCTAAATCCTCATCAATGGTTGCGTCGATAACATCCACCGCCGGTGCACTTAACTGCCGGAGAGGCCATCCCTGCTAGCACTCCGGTTTGGTTCGGTTTGGTTCGATTTCTGTGAATTTTTAAAATATTTACTTACATATAGCCTTACCCCAATATCCATATTCTATCCATTAATGTCTCCTTCCAACACTCCCTCTCTTTCTGTCATATCTAAAAACAAATGTACATTTTCTCTCCGTCTCATTCCCAAGGCATTGTCTATTCGACTCGTATCCCGGTTCGGCTGTTTGTCAAGACACTTCGAAATCGATCAACCTCGGCCTGCTTCAACTCGAAAAAGACACCATTTGGCATTCAGCGAGCAGGCGCGGAAGCGTTGTTCTTGCGTTCACTTTTGTTCCTCCCAATCCATTCCTCATCTTGCTTCAACCTATCAATGTTACTTATGTGTAATGTTATGTCTTCTTGTTCCTATAGAATATGAATTATTGTTTTTTTTTTTTTTTTTTTTTTTTTTTTTTTTTTTTTTATAAAAAAATTGTTTTTAACACTTTGTTCTGTTTAGTGATACAAGCTATAGTTATGTTTGTTAAACATTGAATTATGAAAGCAAAAGAATTTGCTGAATATGAAAGCAAATATTGTTGATATGCCCTTGTCTATCTTTCACCTACTTTTTTCTCCTTTTTAATTATTCTTGGAGGTAGGGTTGTAATGTAGGGGTTGAGAAGTGTTGTCATGATATAAATTCATTTGGTTGAGTTTTTCATTCTCATGTATTTTCTTTTCATGGATAGACAAATTAAATAGGGTAGGCCCCATCTAGTGGCATTTTGTTGTTATTAGTTTTTTAATTTAAAAAAAATGAGATTAACTTCTTTTTCTTTTTCTTCTTTTAAAACACAATTTTGTAATCTTAACTAAATATTTGGAACAAAAGAACTTTGTAGAGAATCTTACTTTTAACAAACAAAATGATTATATAAAACTATTAAAAAGTTAGCCTTTATATGGATGGAAAGTTAACAATGGTTTAATATATTAGTACTGTACAAATAGTAAAAAATGTATGTACTAGTACTCAAAAAATTGTTCAATACTAATAATAAATACAAAATCTAGAGTTAAAAAATCAGCAAAAATCAATTCATATCATTAACTAGCTTTTAGAGTTTTCTCAACAAAAAAAAACTAGCTTTTAGAGTGGATTCAATAGAAAGACTAAACTAATAATTATACCAATCATGAACTTTCATAAGTTTAACAATTTGTACAATTTGTTACATTTCATATGAAAGTATTCCACAAATTTATAATTCGATCAAGTAATCTTCTAAGATTAATATAAGATCCTCAATTTAACACACTTGGGTAGATATTTTTAGAAATATCGACAATTTTATTTGAAAATCGTCAATCGCTTGAACAAAGCCCAAATTATCATTTATGCAAGTTTGTAGTTTGAATTGATATACTTACAATTTTGTACATATTTTAACTAAGTAAAATAAATTTAACTTATGGTTATTAGTTTAAAATTTTAAGGGCTCACAACCAAAATTTAGGATTAGATTATTACCTTAATTATGATTACTTTTTTGCACCCAAAATTCGAGGATTCACATTCACATTAAAAAAGAAAAGGTTAAAGATGAAAATGAATTTATGAAGTAAAGTGATTTGAAATAAATAATATTTTGTAAAACAAAAGAAACCAAGGCAATTAAATTGGGGAGTTAAAGAAAGGGATTTTAGAGGTTTTAGATAGTGATTATTGAAGTTAGAATTAGATGCTCAATAAGATTATGTTGTTTTGTGATTGCAATCACTTTCATGTGGCAGTTGATGATTCTTGCATGTGCCAACCCACATGCTACCAAGTCATCATCATTGCTCTTTTCCCTCCCACCTAAAATGTCATTCCCTTATCAATAAAGCCTTTTAAATCTTAAAGTTAATTTCTATTTAGACAATTCCAGCTGTGAATTCTTTTTTTTTTTTTTTTTAAATATCAATATTGAGTAAAAAAGATTCGAACCTATAACTTTATAGTTATTGGGTTGTACAAAATGTTGGTAAGCTCAGCTTTTATTGAGAGCTGTGAATTCTTATTATCATTTTTTTCACAAAATCTACATTTTGGGGATAATTTTAAATAAATAATTAGCTTTTTTAATTACAAAAAATGTGGGGCATAAAAATTTAAAGTACAAACGCCAACGCCAAGGAAATAAATGCATGCCAGTTACCGTAGCATTGTTCATTTCTCAAAAGAAGTAAAACTCCCATAACATCATGAAAATTCTCTATATAATCAAGAAATTAAAGATTTGAATCTACCGATCCCTAATTATTATTAAATTAAAAAAAAAAAATCAAACCCAACCTATTAATTTAAGTTTTTTAGTTTATTATTGATTTAATACTATTTAATATAATATCAAATCAAAAGAAGATTATGTTTTCAAATTCTTATCAGGTCCGTTCATCCCAAATTAATATTGATTTCCACTTTATCTAACATTTTTCAATTTTCAAACCCTCAAATGAATAGGTATTCTTTTTCTTTTTTCTTTTATAGGAAAGAGAGAATTTTCATTAATTAGATAAAGATTACCAACTATCAAAAGATACAAAAGAATAAAAAAATCAAGGGAGTAATATTGATTGATGTAATTAAATTAACCTAAACCCAAGTTTATTTGTGATTTAACATTATTCACCCTACCGAAAAAGTCCGTGACCTAGTAATTTCATTGTTTGATGGAGATTCAGTTAAACACAATAATCACAAATTCAAACTTAAAATCTATATTTATAATCTTCCTTTCTCGACTCGTACTAAAAAAAAAACATTATTCACCCCTTTCCATTAACATTTGCGTTCATTGCAAATGCAAAGTAAATGCACAATAATTAAAACTTAAAAAAGCCCCTTTACGAGTTTCAAAAAAAAAAAAAAAACCTGTACAAGTAATAAATGAACATTGAGATTTTTTCTTCCTAAGTTCATTTTCAAGAGAAGTAAAATGATTTCTTGGAGTGGTCAAATTGGAAGTCAAAAGTCAACACCAAATGAAGTAGGTATGCAAGAAAATATTCATGGGAGAATATAAAAATCCCATGCCCTTTGTTATAGGACATCAAACATTAGACCATATTTGGAGAGTGAGGAATTCCAATAGCAATAATCATTTTCAAGATATTTAGGCCTCATTTGGTAACGTTCCCGTTTCCTGTTTCTCGTTTATGTTTCTATATTTTTATAAACAAACTTGTTTGGTAATCGTTCCCGTTTCTTATTCCCGAAAAAAAAAAAACGTTTCTAATAATGGGCTTAAAAATGAGAAATTCCCAAAAATAGTTTCTCTTGTTCCGTTTTTCTTTTTTGTGCGTTTCTTTTTTATGACGTGTTTCTTTATAATAAAAAACGCACATTTGTTACCAATATTGATCTTTGGCTCAATTGGTAATTGTGTTCATTATTTTGCTCACACATTCTAGGTTCAATCCTCATGCAAGTCCATTTTTTCTTTTCATTTTAGTTTCAATTTTTTTTAAAATCAATATTTTATTTTCTTTCTAATTTTCTTTTTCCTTCGATTTTTCTTTTTATAAAATCAACTCTTATCATTTTAATTTGGTTAAATATATATTCATATATTATTTTAATTCTTGTTATATATCAACTATTATTATTTTAATTTCATGAATATATAAAAAAAAATTACATATATTAAAAGTTTAAGAAAAATCAAATATATATATATATAAATCAATCAAACACATTAAATTTGATAATTACAAAAATCTTAGACTTTATTCTAACGAAATCTTGATTTTTTTACAAAAATTAATGAAATCTTGAATTTATATACTTAAATTAAATATTTCATATTTTTTCATATATGAATTATTTTTAAAAAT
>JBBMEF010008194.1:0-23443 GCA_037832685.1 Sicyos baderoa | reverse complement strand
GGGGAATCTCCCCCCTGACATTGGCTCCATTTTGGAGGTGGACTCTTCGTTTTTTGGTGGTTTGGAATGAATAGTTTATTTTTAAAAAAAAAAAGAATAGTAATTTAAAAATTGATGATGTATTAACTTTATTAATTAATTATAATTTATTTTGAAAATCGATTTTTTATTGAAATTACAATCATTTTAAGGTGAGAGGATTCGAACTTTAATTTTTTTTATGGTTAAATATAGATGGATGTTGCTTTTCTTTTTGAGGTTTTTGTAGGAATAGACCAAATTGATAAAATATTTACAACACTAGGCAAATTTGAAAAAATTTAGCAATCATAATCATATATACGGTATAAAGTAATACTTTTTATACTGAACAATTAATACATAATACAGAATGATGAGTATTATTTATATTGTATATTTGACTATGGATGCTAATATTTTCAAATTTGTCTAGATCTGTAATTATTTTGTAAAATTAGACTATCCGGTACAATTTTTCCATTATTGGCCCAACTTTCAAATTCTAAGATGGCTTATGTTTCCGTAAAGATTATGAATAATCAAAACATATGAAGAATCTTGGTGACTACATGGTTAAAACATAGAGGTAATAGATTTAATGGCTAGCTTTCGTGCACCTCGATTACCCTACAACATTTGGATAGGTGATCACTATGGATTGAACTATCATCTTATGCATTTCAAAGTCCTATTTAATCAATTGAGTTATGATTATTTTTTTTTTTTCTCAACTAAATATTATAAGGTTAGGAAGCTATATATCATGTGAAAATAATATAAATGTGCTTGAAAAAAGATATAAATAAAGAGATGAAGAATCTTTACTTCATCATCATGAATATCACAGCTTTGCTTTTGCAGCTAAAGGCAATGCGACCTTGTCGGACATAGTTGTGTCACTTCTCACTTTCGGACAGAAACCAAACCCCAGATTCTCAAACGAAAAACTCACATGAAAAAAATAATAATTAATTAATTAATTAAAAAAAAGAGAGAGAGAGAGATAAAAAGCAATGAAGCTGGACTTCTCTCCAAGATGCTTAAACCAGTCGAAGAGAGAAACGTGGAGAATTGGAAGTCAAAGTATAAGGAAAAAAAAGATGATGGTATACATAGTCAGAATTCTTGTTTGAAAATTGTCCCATTTTTTGTGAGTTTTTAAGTTTTTCATAGTACCAATTGGGAGAAGGGAATCAACAAACCTTATTTAGAGGGTACAACTACTCTCAACGGGCTCGAACTCGTGATTGTAGAATTGAAATAAATTAACGTCAAACAAGATAATCAATTGTGACTCTCGATTTGTGAGTTTAGGTTTCAAAAAGGAAACTATGTGCCAAAGAAATTAGTGGGAGAAAAGTATACAAAAAAAACAAAAAAGACGTATGAATAGAGAATATAAGAAACCAAAGGAGCATTGTTAATCATCATGTGGTAGCTCAATTGGTCAAAGAGTGTTTTGGAGTGTATAAGGTGATAAATTCAAATCTCATAGTGACCACCCACCTAAGAATTAATTTCAAATTAATACTTATAAATTTTTTTGGTATCCAAATCCTATAAGGTCAGGCGATATATCAAAAATGTTATTGAACACAATAAAAACAAAACCATTAAAAAAACATATTAAAATATAATTGGAGATAAGTGATACAAATTTATGATCTCTGCAGACTTATACCACTAACCTATTGTATGACTCTAGACCACAAAATCAATTTTTTCTTTTTTTTTTCCTTCTTAAAAGCAGTGATGAGTTATCAAGATTATCATCTCTCATGGCAAAGAAACATGGGATTATTAGAAGAGACAACGAAAATAAAAATCTTAATTTACCTATTTTATTTTATTTTTATTTTGTGATTTGACCAATAGATAAATTTGAATTTATAATCACCCGATTACTGAATTATACAAAATTTGCTTATTTTGGCCACCTTGTCTATTTTGAGAGCTGGTATATTATAGTTTATGAATTTTCTTTGTCAAAACTTGTATTTTTGTTAATTTAATTCACCCAATATCTTTTTGTGATAAATGTTTGCTTATGGAAAATTGTACTTGATAGTCCAATTTTACAAAATAATTATAGATCTAAGTAAATTTAAAAATATTTAGCATTCATAGTCAAATATATAATATAAATAATACTTATCATATTGTATTATGTATTAATTATTCAGTATAAAAAGTATTACTTATACTGTATATTTGATTATAATTGCTAAATTTTTTCAAATTTAATTAATGTTGTAAATATTTTATTAATTTGATCTATTCCTGCAAATAATCTTTTTTAATTTGGTTGGAATGCCAAATTTATTCAATTAAATTTTTAAAAGGAAACAAAAAATAGTACACTTTCTTGCAAGAGTTTATATTACAGATGTGCAATTATAAACCAATTGCCAAATGAAGCCATAAAAAGAAACTATTTTGTCAATTACGTGATTATGGGGTAATGATTTTTGGTGGCCTAAACACGGAGAATCATCCTCATTTCTATTATCTCTCTTATTCTTGGCGGCCCAAACACCTCTTTAAATGTTATAAATTTTTATTATAAAGTTAAATTTTTACTATTCGATTATTCACAGGTATTTCTTCAAAGAACGTGTTCTCATCATAATAAAAAAGAACACTAGGACATCAATATCAATGTATATCCATTCATTATGAGGTTATGAGTTCGAATCTCTACCTCTAGTTGTTGTAATTAAAAAAATGGGTTTTTACAAAAATATACCAAAGTGATAAAATATTTACACACTAGTCAAATCTGAAGAAAAAAATTATCAACCATAGTCAAATATACGGTATAAAGTAATACTTTTTATACTGAATAACTAATACATAATACAATATGATGAGCATTTATTTATATTGTATATTTGACTATGGATGGTAAATATTTTCAAATTTGACTAGATTCTGTAATTATTTTGTAAAATTAGATTATCTAGTACAATTTCCCTTAAAAAATATATAAATAAAAATTAATAAGATTATGTGGCCTAAACATTACTATCCAATCCAATTTTCCTAAGTTTTTTTTTTTATATATTCATTTGTGTCTAGGTCAATCATTAATTTAAATAAAATTGGCCCCTTATAATTAATGTTTTTAGAATGAAAATAGTTTCAAGAAAAATAAAAGAGTCGTACCTAAGTATTTAATCCAACTTTTAATAAGATTGAGTCAAGATATATATTTTAATTATTACAATTAATAAAATTGCACCATTGTTCTTGGTTAGTCAATTTAATTAAAGTGCACTACTCAAGTTGATATCAAGTTGTCACTTGATTTGATGCTAATTAATTGATCAATTGCCCACCATAGATAATTTAAATTTTTTTTTTTTATTAAAACAAATAATTTAAATCAACTTGCTCATAATTTATTGTGGGAATCCTATCATATCACAATGTATGTGTTTATTTTAATAATTAAAAGTATTCATGATTCAATCCTATATGACCACTTTAAGTTGTCTATGGATATCTTATCAAATCTTTTATGTCCAAAACATTGTTTGGTTGTGTATTTAATAAAATGGTATACGACCTTTAAATGTAGTATAGCTCTACTGACATTTTGTACGACTTAATAATTAAAAAGTTGCAGGTTCGAATTTTCCTCTCCAATATTGTTGTATAAAAAAATGGCCTATTTTTTTTTCTGCAACTTGCCTTAATATTTGACGTATTTTAAATTGACTTGGTCAAACAACTGATTTTATGATTTTATATTAATCATGTGATTTAACATTAAAAGAATTTGGTTTAATTTATAGTTGTTATTTATCAACAAAATATAAAATTTAATTATGTATGTTCCCTCACAAATTGCTAGAATACTAACTGTTATAGATTTAAATAATAAATATATAAAAAAGAATATAACTGTTATTTAAAAAAAAAAAAAAAAAAAAAAAAAAAAAAAAAAAAAAAAAAAAAAAAAAAAAAGTTATGTGACTAAAATAATCATGAATTTGAGTTCTCCAATTCAATTACTATTTTTTTTAACTACCAATTATTGTAAAATAAAAACAAAAATTTAAATATTCCATTACATTCAAAATTTTAGTTCAACTATACTCCCATAAATAAATTATAGTTTAATATCCCAACAAATTGAACACACATGATTAAATTCTCGAATAATCCTTGAACTCGTCATTTTTAATCAAGTAAAATTCGAATCTACTTTTATACTTCTTTTATTCAAAAATTATATTAATTAAATTATTCTTACAAAATAATTACAAGTACACGTAAATTTTAAAATAGTTTATTTATAATTATTAATAGATTTTAGTGCAATATTATAAATATTTACTAATACAGTCTTATTTATTATTAATATATTATTATAAAATAATATGACAGTATTTATTAATACTAATGATTATAGTTGTTATTTCTCAAAAAAAAAAAAAAATTATAGTTGCTCTTTTTTTAACCGATTATATATATAATTACTCTCTACATTTGACTAATCTCATAAGTTCTTTTATTTTATTTTATAAATTTATCGATATAAAAATATCTAATTTATTAATATATTAAAATTTAATAGTAATTTAGTCATTGTTTATCAAAACTACTTCATATAAATTATTTCTTCTTCTTTTTTCCGTAAAAAAAAAATATTTCTTTTTCTTTTTTTAACTAGAATTCAACATTATCAAAATATCAGTCACTAAAACTCAAGACTTTTTTAAATGATAGGGATTATCAATGACTAAACTCAGACTTTTTTAAATGATAGGGATATTAATTTTTTTTATTTTGAAATGTAATGTTAACTCTTTTATTCGACTTTCAAATACACGATCCTTAATTTAATCGCTTGGTGTTTTAAATATATTTCATAAAAAAACTTATATATTTATATAAATTATATTTTTCTTATATTAAATTATCATGTTTTTTTTTTTTTTTGAAAAAAAATTATCATGGGTTCGAATATTACACTCCAATCCCGGAAAGAGGTATTAAAAAAATGTTAAGTAACTATGTATTTTTTTTTTTTGCGCATTCAAGATTGAATTTGAACTTAAAATAAATTACAAAATAAATCTCGATGTAGAGATAGAAATAAAAGAAAATAATAATGTGGAGGATAGGATTTATTTATTTATTTTTAAGACATGTGAAGGATAGGTTATAGCCATAAGTTATCACATGGATTATTTAATTGTTTGTTCCATATTCATTGAATGATGTTTTTTGTACTGCTTTTTGTTAACAATAAATAAGAAAATTAAAATTTGTCTCTATAATAGTTAATTTTTTTTATATATATTATAGAGAAGTTGATATTTAGTTATATAATTATACTATATCTTAAACTATATAAAACAATAAAACCTAAAATATAATTAATGCGATTTATAAATACTCTCAAATTAAATTTGTTGCAATAACTATTCAATTATTAATAATAATAGTACAAATGTCATATTTTTTAGTACAAGTTAGGGTAGGGAGATTACAAATACCGATTCTAATAATCGAATTCGTGATACTGGTATTGAATTGAATTACAGTCAAACAATAAAATTATTGCGTCACTTACTCATTCGGTAGTACAAATGTCATGTCTAACCATTCAATTAATTCACATTATTATTATTATTATTAATCGATAATTGTCAAAAGAAGCAATAATCTAATAGTATTAAGTTGAGGTTAGTTATATATATATATATATATATATATATATATATATATATATATATAAAATATATAATAATAATTAAAAAAAAAAAGTTAAGGTTAGTGGTTTGAATTCTTCCTGACAATTAAATTATGGCAAACTAAATAAATAATGAAATTTGGAAAATACTGACAAAATCCTTTGGATTAGGGTGCAACAACATTTAGCCCAAAACCTATAATGTTGTAATCGACTGTGTCTACAAACTTTAAAGGAGACAGACGTATGTAGTATATTATGTGATCCAAAATATATTTTATTTATATAATGGAAGGCTAAAATGATTTCTAAGATTATTTAGTAAAATTAGATCATATCAAATATTAGATATTATTAGATTTAATTTGTAATTTTTAGTTTACAAAATAACAACCTAAATAATATTATTACATATTGTAAGATTTTAGGGTGGTTGGGTTTTTTGATTAATTATTATTTAAACAAAATAAGTGTATAAATTGTATAATAGGGATGTTTTTGTTCATCCCACATTTGAGATTCTACAAATATACACTCATTTTGAGTTCTAAAGTTTTTATACATTTTCTCAGTCATTTACTACTATATGTCATTTATTTAATTTTTTAAAAAAATACACACTTAGATCATGTTTGAAGAGTTATTTTGAACTGATGAAATGATGAATTAATTTGAATGATGATAAATTGAAGTCGTAGTAATAATTCGTTTAAATAATAATTTTTGTAGAAGAGTAGTAACCTATAATTTGATTAGATGAAAATCTTATGAAATAATTATATAAATTAATAAATAATTTAAATAATTATAAATAAATAGTTATTTTGAATAATTATAGTAATTCGTTTAGATAGTTGAGAAAGAGTTAGAGAAGGAATTGTGAATCAACATTTATTACTTCTCCACAAAACAAAAAATAAAACATCTCCTAAGATTAAATATATATATATATATATATTTCAAATAGAAGTATGTTTTATTAAAGTTACATTTGATATCTATTTCGTTTTGATTTTCAGTTTTATTTTAATTTTATTTAAAAAAAATAAATTTATTTGATAATCAATTTTATTTAAAAATATTTTTAAAATGTTAAAGGAATTATAAAAGTTAAAAAAAAGTTGCTTTAAAAGATAAGTTTTTGTTATTATTTTAGAAAAACATAAAAGAATTAAGAATAAATAGTTGAAAACTAAAAAAATCAAAATGAAATTTAATGTTTGAAAATCTTTTTTCTTTTATTTTTAAAATGAAAAACCACAAACAAAAAATGAAAAATTAGAAACTAGAAATAAAAAACGAAAAATGAAGGTCCCGTTTGATAACCATTTGATTTTTTGTTTTTGGTTTTTCAAATTTAAGCCTATTATCTCTCAAATTTTTTATAATGTGCTTCATCTATCCTATTAGTTATCCATCTTTCTTTAAGAGCGTAGGAGAATACTAACCAACTTTTAAAAACAAAAACAAACTTTGGGAAGCTATTTTTTTTTGTTTTTAAAAGTTGGTTGGTTTTTCCCTGCTTTCTTAAGGAAATATGTATACATGGTAGAAATGATGAAACAAATTGTAGGAAATTTGAGAGAAAATAGACTTAAATTTGAAAAATCAAAAACAAGAAACCAAATGATTATCAAACAGGGCCGAAATTGTTATTAAATATGGTTGGGTGAGTTATAACTTTTGGCGTCTCATACAAGGTTAAGTACTAATTTTTCCATACGTTTCAAAATTAACATTTTCATCATTGACATTTCAATAATACTCTAGTTCAGTTCTAGGGATAACTGAACCGTTAATGAGATAACGGAATGCTGATTGGATAATGACTAAATTAATTTTAATATAAAATAAATTACTATATGCGTGTTGAGGTGCTTACATGAATTTATTCTTAAAAAATAAAAATTTAAAAGACATTCACCGTTTTTCTTTTTTTTTAACATATCTTTAATGAGAAAAAAAAAAAAAAAAAAAAAAAAAAAAAAAAAAAAAAAAAAACAGAATAAATATAATAACTGTTCATCTTCCTCTAAATTAATTGCACATTCTATTAATTTGTTAATCTCACAACATCATCGTTCTTGAATCGTTTATTATTTAAAGTAATTTTTAAACCTAAAAATTTTATAACCCAAAATTTTTTCGACCACGATTTTGATCTAAGTTGGGATCCCGGCGGGACTGGTGCGAATCAAAGTTGGCGGCCGGAATCTGGGTATTGGGTCGCGGAACTATGAGTCCAAACACAGATCGGCGAAACTGAGAAGAAATCAATATATGGTCTGGGCATAAACGCGCAGATCCGGGTTCGCGACGGTGCAGTCGGGCGGTTTACGTCGAAGCAGGCGGCGACCTTTTTTGTTGTTGTTGAAGTAACTAAAGGGAATTTTCTGTGTGACCATTATATTATAATGATGTGAATAAAATGTATAGTTGATTTATGATGTTGCAAATTAATAGAATGTGCAATTAATTTATAGAAGATGAACAATCATAGTATTTATTCCATTTAAGAATGTTAAAAGTTTTTTTTTTTTTGTTATATCTAAAGATATACTAAAAAAAATGGTGAGTATCTTTTAAATTTTCATTTTAATTATTATTTTTAATAATAAAATCCACATAAGTACCCTAATACTCCCATCATCAATTTGTTTTATTTTAAAATTAATTTAATCATTATCTAGTCAATATTCCGTTATTTCAATAACGATTTCGTTATCTCAAAGACTAATATATAGTATTATTGAAATATTAGAGATGAAAGTGTCGAATTTTGAAACATAGAGACTAAAATGAAACTATGACCAAAAGATAAAGACTAACTCAATACTCAGACTAACTTAATACCTATTAACTTAATCATAATCCCTCCACCAAACACGCCCTAAAAGACTGTTTTCTCCATGTCTTTTTATAAAATTATAGATATGAAATTAAATTGGACAAAATAGGAAGTAATTGATTTGATTATAGGGTCAAGATGGTATTTTTGAAACAAAACGGAAGTGGTCCACACTCGACAGTTCGCGCGTGTGAGACACCAGCCTGGTACCATGTCGGATAGGGGAGACAAATCAAGTTGATGCCTCGTCATTCCGTACTATGCTTTTCTGACACGTGTCATGCAACTTGCCAAGTGGCAGCATGTGCTTCCCAATCTATGCCTCCCACATTAAGCCACGTGTGTTCTTGTTTTTTCACTTTTTAAAAAGTTTTCTTTTTCCTGGCCTTGTAAACCGCTCGCAACTTGCCTCCTGGGTCCCACTTTCTAATCCTCACTGGGCCCCACATCTCTCTTTGTTTTCACGTCAAACCGAAACGCCCACGTGGCGGCGCGATATCGCTCACCTTATTCCTCGCAAACGTCTGTTAAAATGGAACTGAACGGCGCCAAGTTGTGTACGTCGAGTATACGTTAAAAACTAACGATGACCGTTAAAGTGGAATTTTGTTATCCCTCGCAATTCTCGTTCAAAAAGAGCAAAAGAAATGATATATTTTCATGATTACTCAAACTTTATTAGTTGTCCCTAAAAAAAATAAAAATAATTCTCTCTTATTTTAATTTCAAATATGTATCCAACATGAACAATTGTTCAGCAACATTAATATATGTCGAAAGATCAGAAGATTTTGAGTTTGAGAATTCAATTGATGTAATCACAAAAAAAAAAAAATCAAATAAGGAAAAATGCATTTTTAAATTTTTAGATTTTTTTTTTAGAATATATCATCTTTAGATTTGCATTTGCATTTTAATATTATTTACTTTTTTATATAAGTAATAATATTTAAATTTATTCTATAAAATAAAAATTATTAGTTACATTGATATTTAATTATACAAAAATTAAAATTTCAATAATATTCACTTTTAAAAAGTGAAATAATTATTATTAGTTACATAAATAGAATAATTTTGATTAAAATGATAATCTCATTTTTAATGTAATGTATTAATAAAGTAATAGTTTTTATTTTTATGTAAATTAATTTTTATTTTAAAAAAACATAAAGTTTTTAATTTTAAAAATAATGATGATTAATCTCATTTTTAATATAGTGCACACGAGAAAAACGAAGTATTTTTGAAATATCAAAATTAAAGTTTTTAATTTTAAAATATAAGAATCAAATTAAAAGTAAAATTTAAGTCTAAAGACTAAAAATATAATTTAAATATTAAATTAAATTTGCAGTATACCTCATTTAAATTTAAGTGTTTAAAGATAATAAATTAGTTTTTTTTTTTTTTTTTTTGAGGAAATATAATAAAATAGTTTATAAACTTA
This sequence comes from Sicyos baderoa, assembly GCA_037832685.1. Lineage (NCBI taxonomy): Eukaryota > Viridiplantae > Streptophyta > Magnoliopsida > Cucurbitales > Cucurbitaceae > Sicyos > Sicyos baderoa. The sequence goes on along the minus strand of JBBMEF010008194.1, from coordinate 13,420 downwards.
AAATGGTAATTGACAAATATTCATTTTTTAAATATGAAAAATCAATTCTCATACTTTTGTATTATTGTATTGATATGAAAGAAAAATAAATAAATTTTATGAGTAGTAAGTTTAGGATAGATTTGATATTTACAAACTTAGTGAATTTTCCATGTAAGAAATAAATTTGTGTCCAATAAATTCATAATTTGAATTCATTTCTTTTGGTTCTTCAATCATACTCATGCTTTACAAAATGAACACAAAGTTAAAATATGGTAGAAAAATGAAAATGAGATTTGTAACATAACAAAGGCCATGTGGATAGAGTGGTGAGTGGGGCTGGCATGTCTTCGTCAACCCTTGATACGGTCTATTTTCATGGATTTGCTTGCTTCCTTCTTTTTTTATGAACGTCACTATCAATATCATTATTTATCAAATTTATATTCTATATCATTTCCAATTTATCCTCCCCTTCTTTTCTTTGGTGGGATCACGTACCTCAGTAGTCTTTATACTTCAAGGATTACTCCCCAAAAGCCTTTAAAAGTCTTTCATTGGTGTGGTGACGGGGTTATTTCGGCCTTTTTGGAAAGCCCTGCTTCCAAGCTTAGCTAAGGTCATAGTTTCGAATTGGCTTTTTGCCTTATTAAGTTCTCATTGTGGTCGGTTAATTTCGTTTTGGCTGGTCACCTTCCAAATTGTGGTTTGGGATCTTTGGATTTATTGGAGGGTTGTCCCCGTTAGTGGTTTTTCCTTCGAGGAGGCTATGCTATATCTTTCTCTTGTTAGTTAATGAAGTGTGTTTATTTTCAAAAAAAATATCATTTCTAATTTCATGGGTGCAGATCATATTGTATATTATAATATGAGGTTTCACACCCATTTCTTTGAATACAAGCTAGAATCAAAACAAATTAAACCTAATTTGCCCATTTACCAAATTGATATCCATTTTCAACTTTAATTCATTTGGATAAAGTATATAATCCTACACTAAAAATAGTACCATTTCTAGAGACCCCATTTGTATATATACATAATCTAAAGTTATTCATCTTACCCATATTAAAAAGATTAGAAATTTTGAATATAGTGATAAAATATATGAGTTACTAGTTTTGAGGTGAAAATTCATATTATCTAATACAATATCAAAAGTATCGGTGGATAATAGTTTCTTGAAGTTTGATTCAATTCAAATGTTTATGTAGATGACTAGACTCCACTCAAACAAACAAAAATTTAAGATATATATATCTTGTCTCACATTGAAAATATGCATAACTTTTAATATTTTTGAAAGATATATGAATTACTCAACCTACTATTAATTGATTTTGACACAAAATTAATGATATATAATAATTTTTTTTTTTTTTTTAAGTAATGAAGGGGCGCCGCGACGTGACAAAAGAACAAAAGAGCGACTGGAGGGGCTGTTACAATATCCTAATAAATGGACACGTGTCATATAGACGAGCGCACAGAGTATCACCAGCACAGGTCTCCCTTCGTAATCCCAAAAGCTCAAATTTTTCTTTTCTTTTCTTTTCTTTTTTATTTCCGGCCCCACATTATTATTATTATTATTATTATTATTATTATTTTTATTTTTATTATTATTATTTGTATTTCTTCAAAAGCGAAAATTAAGAACAGCCACAATTTAATGCTGCCAACCAAGCTTCACTCTTTTTACTCTCTCACCAATCTCCCTTTTTCGAATAAAATTAAAGGTTAAACATCATTTTAAGAATTAAATTCGTGATTAACAATGGAATTGGATTACAATGAATTATTCAAACCATGCTACCAATTATACATAAAATTAAACACTATTGAGTAGAATGTTTGAATTCATCAACAATGGGATGTAATTAAATCTACACTCTTAAATAAAGTTGTCATGGATTGAAATTTGAAGATTAAGACATTATTTGATAATTATTTAGTTTTTTATTTTTGTTTTTTGAAATTTAAGCTCATAACAACTATTTTATCATATGTTTTCTCTTACTTTGATGTCTAATTCTCATTTATATTTGTAAAAATCAAACCAAAATTTAAAAACAAAAAGAAAGTAGCTTCTTAAAGTTTGTTTTTTGTTTTTAAAAGTTTGTTAGTATTCACCTACTTTTTTCTTCAGGAAAGATAGATATATTATAGGAATTGTGGAACACAATATAGAAAATTTGTGTAAAAATATGCTTAAATTTAAAAAACAAAAAACAAAACCGTCATCAAACCGGTCTAAGCAGTTCACTCTTATATTTATTGATATATAAAGTGGAGAGAAAGAAGATTATGAAAGATGGATTGTATTGTGAAATTTGTTTGGACCAATTCAAACATTTTGATTAATCATCTACCAACTCGGTTAATCAAATGTATAGAAGAATCCAACATATATATATTTTTCGGATGAGTTGTATTAATTTTTTATTCCATCTGTAAACTCAACTCATAGCACGTAAATAAGTAAAAAAGAAAACAAAATACTATATTTAAATTTAAAGTTACCAATTGTATAGTATTGTTTTACTACAAATATGCTAGGAACTTATTTTAATTGAATTAAGTAGGTTGAATTGAAGGAGCCAAAATTATAACCCACTTAACCCAACGAAAACTATAAAAACATAACACAATCTGTTTTAAGAAAATTATAACTCAATCTAAACATTTGGTTTTTTATTTTTCGTACAATCCAAATTCTACCGTTATCATTATTGCGACGTTATGAACTACCCTATAACGAAAAGATTGAAGATCGTTATCATTATTACGACGTTATGAACTACCCGATAACGAAAAGATTGGAGATCGAATCTTTCAACTTAATTATTATTAAATTTATAAAAAATAAAATAAAATAATACAACCCAATACTATAAGAAATAGTACATACACCTATCAAATAAAAATAAATAAAAAATAAAAATAAAAATAAAAATAAAAAAGGTGAAAACGAGAAATTGGAGAAGCCCAAGGATTACGGCTAGTTGCAGGTAGGCATAGTGGATAATTGGAGTCCGAAGCTGGAAGTTGCGAACCCGGTTCGAACCCTTCTCCACTGATCACCACGTGGTTTCTTCCCATTTACCTCCGATCATGAACAACCCTCTATTTCCATTTCAATAGCCTCTTCTTCCATCTGGGTTTTGTGTTTGGGCTTCAAATCAGATTTCTAGAACTGGGTTTGGTTGCTTCTGTTCAATGGCGGGTGGATTCGGGGATGAGCTGCGGCTGAGACTCTCGCCGGAGATGAGCGAGCAGCCGGACCTCACTCTTAGACTCTCCCTCGGTGGAAAATCCAATCAAAATTCGTTAACTCGCTCGTCTTCGGTTATTGGAGTGATTTCGCAGAGCCGGTCGAGTTCGTTTCTTTCGTTGGCGAGATCGTGTTCCCTTCCGGCCGAAACGGATCAGTTGGACCGGATTAAGCTGAAGGAGTTGCAATTGATCAGGAGGTTAGAGGTTAAGAAGAGGCTGTTGGAGCAGAGGAGTGGCAGAGCAGCGGCGGCGGCGGCGGCGACACCGCCGTCTCCATCTGAAGTGCCGGCTTGGGCTGCCGCCAAAAGCCCTGCCCTGTGTCGTGCTATTGATAAAATCAAATCCTTACAAGGGAGCTTATCTCAAAGTTGCACACTCCAAGGTTTCTCCATTTATTATTCTTTCTTATTTCTATGAATTCATTAATATTTATCTTATTGGTTTAGATTCATGGAACTTGTGATTTTGCTCATTCATTTATTTAACCATTCCAATCATGTTTAGAATTGTGAGTATTCAAACCATGCACTTTCTTTAGTGCCAGAACTCAACAAAACATTGTTCAAAATTTCTCAATTCACTACAGTATACCAACCTTATCGATTCGTTTATACCAAAATTCGAAGTGATTGAACTCAATCAATAACTAGTGATTGAATTCAATCAGTTTGTTAAGTGATTGAGCTCAACTGATTGAGTTCAATCACTAGTTATTAATTGAGTTCGATTGAGTTCAATCACTCAAAATTTTTGTATATGTGCAATTATTTTCAATTTTGTGTTATAAATACAATTTTTTAGCCCATTTTTGTTACACATAAAAAAATTCCCTTTTATTTATTTATTCAATATTATTGAACGTCCAATATATGTTTTGAATATTGATCAAAGTTTCCAAAGTTTGTTTACATGGGACTATTCTTAGTAACTAAAATATTTGTTCTTACAAATAAGTAATGAGATTATGGATTGAACTTATAACTTTTTTGTTCGAGCTCGAGTGAATTATTAAGTTATCATCATACATTGAGAATTCTATGAAGTTAGATCTGGAGTGAATTAGTTTTTAAAATAATAGAATATAGAGGTTTTTAAGAGAGTTTATTTTTATTGACAGGGCATGGAACTCTGGGTTCATCCAGTTCACAATCATCACTAGAGTTAAATGACATAGAACCGGTAGTAACCTCAACAACAATGACAAATGCAGAAAAAAGAGCAAGAGTTACCAAGGAATTAATGGAAGGGGTTGGAGTGATCGACATGATGAAAACGATGCCGAACGTGTCGACGATCGGAGACGGGCCGAATGGGAGGAAGGTAGAAGGGCTGTTGTACAAGTACAAGAAGGGAGAAGTTTGCATAGTATGTGTGTGCCATGGAAGCTTTCTTACTCCTGCTGAGTTTGTGAAACATGCTGGTGGGAGAGAAGTGGCTAATCCCATGAAACAGATTCATGTTTACTGCACTTCATTTTCATGGTAACTCCCATTTAATTGCTTAATTACAAGTTGTCTCCTTTTCTTTCAAATTTATTTTTAAAATGTTTAGTTTTCTTAAAATATGAAGAACAATGAAAGGATTCTGTCCATCACAATTTATTGCTCTTATCAAATACACCATCAAGTTAATGAGTTTATTGTTGTTACTACTGCACCTTCTGTTTCATCAATTTCTTGTTTTTCTTGAAATATTTATTACTTGATCAATTTTAATACAAAAATCATAATTTGGAAATTCTTAAAATTTTACAAATGTTTTGAAATGTTTTTTTTTTAAATGAATGCAGAAAATGTGATTAGTTGAGTAATTTTTGTTAAAATTGCTAACTAATTTAAATCCAATTTTTAAATTATAACTCAAAATTGAAAAATTATATAAATTTTACCAAGACCATTTTTTTTTTTTTTGGAGAATTGTGTTAAAAAGTTAGTGTGGACTTGTAGAAAAATGAACATTTTCATAAAATCTAATAGCTTGTGCAACATATAACTTTCCATTAGTGCACATATACTTTTTAATCAAAATGTCACAAATAATTTTTAATCAATTTTATGTACAATATTCGATTAGTGTTACAGACAATCTTTAGTCTTCAATTAGTGCGACAAATTGTTTTCAATCAAGAGACGAAAAAGGGCATAATTGAAATATGAATAAATAAATAAAGTATGTGTATGAAACATTTCTAAAAAAATTGAGGAGTAAATTTGGAAATGTTGATATGTTAATATATTAATTAACATGTGGTCAATAGCCACCAGAATAATGAGAGATTCCCCCACAAAAAAATTAGCTAACTCGATCGTGTTCATTTATTGGAGTGATTTCCCATAGACGAGTAGGGGTAAAAAAAAGTCTAAAACCGGTTGAGCTGAATCGAATCAAAATGATGGAAATAGATTACAAATACCAATTCTTCTAAGTTCCGAACTTGTGACGTCGATGTTGAATTGATTTACAATCGAACAATGAAATCATTGCACCACTGACCCTTTCAATTCTTAGAACACTTCATTAGTTGTTTTAAATTAACTAAGTAAGTGAGTAATTTTCTTTGTTCTTATTTTATCAATTTAAAAGAACTATTTCCCGTTTCATCAATTTCTTTTTTTTTTTGGAACACTTAGTTAGTTGGTCAATTTTAAAAATAAAATCGCAACTTGGAAATTCTTAAAATTTTATAAATATCTTGAAATGTGTTTTTGAATGAATATAGAACAAAGAAAATGTGATTAAATGAGTAATTTTTTTAATTACTAATTAAAACTCAATTTCTAAGTTTTTTAAATCATAACTGAAATTGAATCAATAAAAAAATTTAGGGGATTTTTTATGTATAATAAAACAATCATAAAAAATTTACCAATTTGTAACAAAAAAAAACCTGTACATAGCAGAAAATTAGGGTGGACTTCGTAAAAAGATAAAAAGAACTCATCTATAGGATGCCTTAAAGTCTTAATTTAGTGTATAGATAGCCATTAATTAACGTCACAAACAGTTTTCAATCAATTTTACAGACAATCTTCAATCAGTATAGTATTCGATTAGTGACACGGAAAGTCTTCAATCACTATTGTCTTTGACCAGAGCCACAGCTAGTGTTTAGTTTTTAATTAGTACATAAAAAAAAAAAATCAATCAGAGACAGAAAGGCAAAATGAATGGTGTCAATAGTGAATCACTTGTTAGAGCTGAAGAGGGCCAGGTTGACACAAGGAATGGTGAGCTTCTTGTTCCATGAATTGATCATGGAGTGAATGTTCAACCACATGTAGAAGCTTCTGCATCAAATGAGAATTTGATGTTAGAGGGAATTGGGTTGGGATCTTTTGGTGCTATCAAGTTGGGGCTAGGGGGCTTCATTTTCTATAGCGTATTAGTCGGTAGGGCAGCGATGTATGATTACACGACGGTTTATGCGTGTTATCTTGCAATCGTAGCTTGTCGGTCAGAAAGCTTTGCCTGCTCTCCCGGTGTCGATAGCACTAGGCGTCGTGCTTTTATCGAGATTTTTGTTGTGCAATGTTCTTTGAACCTTTTGATGTTCTAGATATGTCTCTCCTATTTGAGGCCAATGTGAATGATAGAAGGTTGAAAATTGCATCAATGAATGAGGCATGTAAACATCAGTTTATGAAAAGGTCAATGTGAAGTTAAATGTTTATTTATTAGTCATATGATTACTGACCTGTTGTTCAATTTCAAGAGTGGACCTTGGAACTTGACCTTGAATCAGTTCCTGCAGGTTTGATGATATCTTTGAATCTTGTCAATTTAAGCAGGTTAACTTGTTTGACAACCAGTGGCTCAGTTTAGGCTTTACAATACCAGCCTATAACATCAAACTCAATTAATGCTTTGAAATTTGAACAATGCTACGAATCAAATATTTGACAAATTGCCGACAACTGGATCTATACACATAAATATGTTAAAATGATAGGTAGAGACGCCTTGTTGACTACTGCAAGTCAAGTAATACACAAACATTACTAATTAAACAATCATCCGAAAAACTTGGAGCTCTGCTCCTCTAAACTTCGGGGTATTATTGATTTGTTCCTAGATTGTGGTATCGGGATATATCGTAGGGTTGAAAGCGAAATCGGGGGTCGCCTAAAAAATTAATCTCCACAACCACTTTAAACTTAGGATCTTAGGAATAGCACACCCCAAAACGCAGTCACTCGACCACTGCGCGGCCCCAATATTTGTGTCCTTTCATTAAGAAAATGAAAAGCTAGATGAAAGACAATTAGAAAATGGATAGGTAGATGAAAGAATACAAGATCAAAACGATCACATCGAGAAGAATATTACAAAGTTGAAATAAGATTCAGTACAAATGAATGGGTTCTACTGGTATGTATAGATTCTAGATGACTATCAAACAATATCTTCTATAATTAATAAATGCAAAAAAGACAATGAAGAAAAGAAATTTATAAACGTGGAAGGGACAAATGAATGGTAAAACCATAACCAGCAGGCATTTCATCTCCTGCGTGAACTTTGCAATGAGCGTGGCGAGCCTTGGAACAGATCCAGGATATGCTTTTCAAGATCATCCGTGGTGTATTTCATGTACTTTTCACGGTTAAATTCCGAACCGCAGAAAAGTCGGTATGCTTGAATTACACAGTTTGAGGTTTGAATGTGCAAGTCATCACGAAGTGCCTGATCTGGGACAGTCCATCCAGTTTGGTTCTTATATATTTCCTCAAAGGCTGCATTGAAGGCTCTGTACTTTTCTTTAAAAACTGCCTTTGGAATGTTAGTTCTCTCACCATCAAGCTTTAGAAGAGAAAGTGCTGATAGCCATGTGACTCTTATGTAGATAGCGGCGTGTTTCTGAAACATTCTGATATGTTCTCGCATCCACCCGCTTCCGAGAAAGAGACGGAGTTCAGAGCCTTCCACCTTTTGAACCATATAATGAATGTTATTCATTACAAAGATTTGTCCAAGAGCATCATCCTTGTACAACTTGGATTTGTTGTGCAGATTGGATATTAAATGTGAAGTGATCGACTGAAGGTGGTAAGCCATAGGACAATGCTTATTATCGACATCGTTCAGCAGCTCGAAAGCTGGACTTAAGCCATCTGCTGATTCATCTTGGAGAAGTAAAAGAAGCGAGTCTTTGTAAACAGTAAGGGTCTTAATGTAGTTCATCACATACTTTGTTAGATGATGAACACCACCACCAGGAAAAGGGCCTGTTGATCTGGAACTTGCAACAAGATTTCCAAAATCCACGAACGTAGCCTTCGCAGAATCGCCTAATTTCTTCATAAGATTATGGAACTCGGCTTTGATAAAAGAACCTTTTTCTGTTTCTTCAGAAAATAATGTATTTATATCCACAAGAAGATTTTCCAGAGCCTCATACATGTCGAGCAAGCGAAACAGCTTCTCTGGTCGACAGGGTTCCATAGCGATGGCCTCGCCGAAATTCAAAAGGCAGAACATAGAAGCTACTGAAATCTCAGTAAAGCAGACTGCACTGTAAGATCCAATGCCTTCAAATATATTGTTACAAAGTCTTTGCTCGCTAGGAAGGTAGACTCGAATAACGGTTTTGATAAGCCAAACCCATTTCTTGATCTGCAAGTTCAAGACATCCCATTCCATGCTCACCAAATCACTAATGCTATACTTTTCCATTTCAAGAAAGAACAAATACTCATCCAATGCATCTTTCCGCATCTCAACAAAAGCCTGGCAGAACTCATGAATATAATTCGAAGTAAACATCACATTTGCGATGGATTTAAGATGAGGGATCACATGAGGATGGACCAAGTTTACAACATATACACCACCCGTACTCTCCATTTGGGGAGTTTTGTCCTCTAAATTGTCCTCGGCTGAAACAAACGAGTCGTTGTACACGATGTCATAGCCGGACTGGAACGGAACTAAGTCGGGCTGAAGATATAGTTTGTGTTGAGCAAGAATGTGGACTAGCTCCTGCTCCAGCCTTACCATTGCAATCTGCATGACGGAGTCGGCTCGAAAAAGAAGTTCCTTTTGCTTCTGACTGTCATTTGAGGACAAACTTCTTAGCCCTTCCTGAACTTTATGAACTTCATCAACAGCCTTCATGTATTCACAAACTTCCTTGGGACCAGAATCCCATATCATGGAGTTGTTAGATTCCCATCTCCTAATCTTCTCCTCTGCACATTTGAAACTCTTTTCTAACTCACTCAATTTTCCAACCTCTAAATGAGTATATAGAGTCATGGAAGTCAAGTGAGAATCGAGATCGGCCAGAAGCCTTTTCAACTCATCATTCGTGTTTCGACTTGTCCTTAACAACTTGGCTAGATGCTGAAATGCAGCTATGATATGCTGTTCTCCTTCAGAGGTTGGCATAATTGATTCACAATCCCCCATCTGACAAACAAGAAAAATCATGAGTATCATCGAGTTGCCTAGTGGTTAAGAGGGCATCGGAGAACTTAAAGGTGATGTGTCAAATACATGTGGCCACCTATCGAAGAATTCATTTCCTACAAGTTTCCTTAATATCCAAATGTTCTAAGGTTAGGCGGTTTGTTTCATGACATTAGTCGAGGTGCACACAAGCTAACCCAAACAGTCACCAATATAAAAATAAAAAATAAAAAACAAATAAAGAAGAAAAACTGAAATCAACAACTGTGTAGAATAACACAATGTTAAAAGTTCACTCTCTTAGCTCCTAACTCTTGAATTCTTAACCAAATTCCAAAAACAAAACAAAAACTTTTTGAAAACTGGTTTTACTCAAAATTTCTAAAATATTTTATCTTTCTTTAAAGAAGTATTTGAATTTAGCAAATTCCAAAAACCAAAACAAGTTTTTGGAAAGTATTTTTTTTAGTTTTCAATTTTGGTTTGGTTTGGTTTTTATAAACATGGGTAATGTAAATATCAAAATAAATAAAAAATCATATGTTGAAGTAATTTGAAGGCTTAATTTTCAAAAATCAAAAACAAAAAACCAAAATCTCTTTTAATAACCATTTTATTTTTTGTTTCTAGTTTTTCGTCGTTTTTTGTTTGTTGTTTTAAAAAATAAAAACGATATATATTTAATAACTGATTATAATTTTATATTTTTAAAAACTAAAAACCCAAAAAAATGTTTGAGAATTGTTTTTTTTTTGGTTTTAAAATATCACATTTCATTTAGATTTTTTTAATTTTTTATTTTTTATTATTTATTCTTAATTCTTTCCTATTTTTCTTAAAACAAAAACAAAAGTTACCTTTTTATATTTTATAATTCCTTTAATATATATTTTTTTTAAAAAAATTAAAAATAAAAACCAAAATTAGTTATCAAATTCTTAAAAAACAAAAAACAAAAAACGAAATAATTATCCAACAAAACTGAATGGTCAGTGTTTTAAAACGTGGGTTATTTTTAAAAAAAACAAGCAATATGTAAAAACAATAAAAAAAAAAAATGAAAACTCTTAAAAGGAAGCAAACCCAAAAATCAAAGATCATCAAAGGGGACTTTGATTTTAAGGTTTGAAACTAATTTTGTTTAATCTACCGTCTATGGAGTAAATAACACTCATAATCCCCAAAGAATCGAAGCATCGAAGTTCACCAAGAACATCCAGCTGAGAAATACAAAAAACCCTAACACAAACGATTCACAAGATGAACAGGAAATTGACTCGAAATTTAAAAATTAAAAAAAAAAAAAAAAAAAAAAAACCAGATTTGATTCGGACGGAAAAACTGGAAGGTAGCTCCGATCAGCAAAAGAAGTACACCATGAAAGACGATGGTGGAGAAATTTGAAGGAAAATGGGAGAGGAGAATTTGAGAACGACGATGATCGTAATTTCATTTAAGGGGAAATTTCGCGACCTTTTAATTTTTTATTTCTCTCTCTGTGTCGTCGCGTTGACCTGTTGACCGTTCCGCGGGACACGTGTCCGTTTGTTGACGATTAATCCTTTTAATATGAATATGAACTTTTTTTCTTTATACTTTTTGTAGCAATATGAATTTTGTAGTCTGTTTACAAGCTCAGTTTTATGTTATACACAAATTTTATGTCTACAAATATATATTTTAAAAAACTTTTTTTAAAATTTAAAATTGGTTCATAAATTTTGAAGTTCAAACACTAATCTAAGAGGTGATAGATGATGTTAGAGTATTAGAATATTAATATTAATATTATGCACTTATTAGAATATTTTATATTTATCTTATTGTTATTTATATTCTTTTTCAATATGTAAGTCCGCCTTTAGGTTTACATTAGGGTTTTGTAATTCTACTATATATATATATATATTATTCTTTAGGATTTCATTGTATTGTGTGAAGAACAATGTAGCCTCCACCACCCTATCTCTTTTCCGTTAATGAATATTTCTTGTCTTCATCAATGACTTCTCCTTCTCTAAACTCTATCAGATGATTATTGTGGGGATATCATCAAAACTCAAGTATTTAACTATCGGGTCATCTCTTGATTGGAAATGAACATTTATTCATTAAAATAATTGTTAATGAGAACAATAACTCAATGATATTTAAGAATTTAAATTAAAAAAAATAAAAACACCTCTATAGTGGTTTCACAATGACTTACATATATATTTTTACTAATCATAGATTTGATTTATAATTTGAAATTAACCTAAACATTTATTAGTACTATATGAAATTAAGGAATTCGTGGAGAACTTTCCACGTCTCAAAATATATCCACATTACAATAACCATTTTTAATAGTAAAGTTTCCCAGAAAAACCTCTAAAGAAAAAAGTTTGAAAAAATAACCAAATATCAGTGGACGATAATATCTTTCAATTAGTTGTCTTGCAGCTGGCTTCCATTATAATTTATGTTACTTAGCTTGGTGTTTTCAAATATTTTTTTTTCCTTTTCTTGTTGCATTATTATATTAATATTGTAGATAAAAATCTAGCAACCCAAGTACTTCATTTTGACCAATTAAAAAACAAATCATTTGGTCAAATTTCATTACAATATTATTGCACAGTTCATGTTTTCAAACATTATTTTGTATAACTATTAGAGAATATATACTTCCACTTCAAAATCATTGTAGAATCCTCACCTTTTTAATGTAGGATAGTTGCCACAAGGTGAGTATCTCCAACATTCTCCTCAAGATGGCGGCCATATCGGGAAGTGCCATCTTGAACTAGATCCTAATCCAAATTTGTGGACCGAAATACCCGCTTTCGCTTACTTTTTGCCAGGGTCGGATCCGAACTTTGGGATCAAATACCGCTTTAGAATTCAAAGCATTTTGGGTTGGATCGGAATTTGGGGGTCATTACCCACATTGACTATATTAGATAATATATAGTTCCACTTCAAAATCAATTGGTCATGAAGGGAGTATTTCATCTCTTATAAATGAGTTGTAGAATCCTTACTTTTTCAATATGGGACAATTGCCACAAATTGAGTATCTCCAACATATATTAATCATTTTAAAATGTTCAGCTTGATTATATCAACATATATTAATCATCTAGATTTATAGTTTTTTTTGCCATTTTTTCTTGTCTCTATAATTGTAAATGCAATATTCATTGAATAAGAATGCAACATCAGATATCAAAGCAAAAACAAGCATGACTTTATCAACAATATCTTTATCATCTTGGTCTTCTAGCTCCCCTCAGGTTCGATTTCTTCTTTGTTTTCGTTTCGACTAGCATTTGTATGATCATGAGTTTTGTTATTAAGCATTTTTGTGAGTTCTATGTTGATAACTCTCAAGAATTGAGAGTTAAAGTAGGAAAATAGGTATAAATGTAAAAGGAATTTGCTAATAATCAATAGAACTCAAATGATCTCTCGTCGTCTAACACTGATAATTTCGCTTATAACGAACTTCCTATAGTTTTCTGAGTAGCTTTTTAGAGGTTTTGTTGAAACACATACAACATGTACAAAGAAGAATATTTGAAAGAATTTGATGCTTACTATTTCGTGTGCAGTGAACCTATAACCATTGAGGAAAGAAAGAGAGGAAGTCGCCACAAAGCAGATAACGAAGAGCTTATCTTCAACAACAAAGCTGTTGAACACGACACTTAGTGGGAAACACCAACACTCTTTATTAAGACCACCTTAGAAGAGATTACAAGACAAGTGT
>JBBMEF010008183.1:0-23444 GCA_037832685.1 Sicyos baderoa | reverse complement strand
ATTTACAATATTTTTAAAAAGTTGCTATAATTCTAATGCAGAGTAGGAAAATTGCTATACAGCGCAAATTCCCTATTAATTATAGAGGAAGAGAAATATGATATTTATATATAAAAAAAAAGAAAATCTAATAAAAAAAACAAAAAAATAGATCTGCAAATAATTTTAATTTTGTCTACGCGTGCAATTATTCAGTTAAAATGGTCTATCCAATACAATGGACATTTGTTATTAATACCCACATAATTATCTCATGACCAATTAGAGTAATAGTTTGGTTATATCAGTATGTGAAATTAAGGGTTTATGGATTCAAATCTTCCTATCCTATTTATTGTTGAATTAGAAAAATAATAAATAAAAACTCATTCCATGTACTTAAAACTAAAAAAAAAAAAAAGAATCTTGTTACATGTTAAAGTAAAATATTGAAATATTTGTTATAGTTTGAAGTAAAGACCAGTTGGAATTTTGTATTTTGTTGATTGTAAACTAAAACATTTTTGCTTGAAAGCAAAAACAAATTAGAAGGTAAGCAAGGGGTAAAAGAAGCAAGATCCACCTTTCGTGCACTCCAATGTTTGTATATAAACCAACTTCTATTGATAGGAATTTAGATAGAATCTAAACCCTTTTGTGCTCTTTTAATTAATTTCATAACAAGTTTTGATACTATAAACAAACTTAACATATATTATGCAATATTTCTCACCTACTTTTTTGCTAAAGACGAAGCCTTTTATTATACACAAGTCACTTACAACTAAACAATAAGAAAAAACGGCTTCTCAAAAAAAAAAAAAAAAACAAACAATAAGAATAAACCATAAAATAAAAACTCCATTGATATTGTGAACAAACTCACATACTATTTTTTTTCATAAACAAACAAAGAATATTTTATGCAATATTTCTCACCTACTTTATGCTAAGGACAAAAACCTTTATTGTACACAAGTCACTTTGAAACTGAACACAATAAAAACAAAAACAATGTGATCTTTTTCCCTTTTGAATTATATATATATATGCATGTGACAGTTTTTGTGAGATATTTCCATGTGGAAAACTATAAATAGTATAAGAGAATTTATAATCAACACATTCTATCTCTTATATTATATATATTTATAGCACAATTTTTAAAATAATTCATTTATAGCAGATTAATTTCTATCACGAGTTGAATTCTATTAGTGATGAAACTGTAGAAAATTCAAGCAATGATAGAATAAGTCTATCATTGATTGAATTTTATAGTTAGTAGAAATCAATGAGTGATAGAACTGAATTTAAATTTTCTGCTATAAATGAATTAGTTTTGATTTTGTGCTATGAATGAAAATATTTTACCATATTTTGCTATACATGCAAAATCCCCACAGTATAATATATATTATTCAGTTTGACCTTAGTTTAACTTCAAAAACATAGTCAATAAATTGGACTATATATATTTGTTCTCCTTCCAGGAAGATTTATTTTTAAGGTCATATTCATATTGGTTTGAAGAAAATGGTAGCACCTAGCAGATTTGATTAATGAAATGCACATGCACAACTTGTATATAGTATAGCCTGGTCTGTGGATATAACATAGGTTCCTTTATTAAAATGAATGATCTTTATAAATGCCACCACCCAACATAACTATTTAGTAATTGTGGACAAAAATTAAGTTACATGTCTACTTCAGTGGTTGGAACCTTCTAGTTCTACTCTTTTATGTGAAGATATTCTACAAATTCATGGATTTATATAATGGGTTAAATTTGATTGGATCATGTGGTTTTTTTGATGTTTCGTAAGATAGAAAACCACAGTTTTAAAATAACAAACATCTTCATCTTCATCCTATTCATACTATACAGAGAGAGATTGTAGAAAATGGAAATTGTAAAAAACAAAAAGATTGAATTCTAATTAAAATTATAATCAAATAAATTTTAAAGATAAGTAAAAGAATTGAGAATCGGTTAAAAAAAATTGAGAATTGATAATTATATACATTAGAAATAATATAAAAAAGTATGTACCTAATTCAAACGAAATTAGCCCTCTTTTTGCCAAACCAAAAAAAGAAAAAAAGAAAAAAACAAATTTCCTTCTTCGTAATAACTATAAGCATTTAAATTCAATTTCTTTCTAATAACTATAAGTAATGAAGAAAAATTAAATATAAATAACTAAACAAAATAGATGACGACTTCTGTTATTCGGTGTGACTAAAGTTTGTTTATTTAGAAAAAAATGTCATATTATTGAAAGGGTTGATGTTACATTGAATTAGTTGATATTATTATTTGATACATAGGATTAGACGAGTTAGTCAATCGATCAACTCAAACATTTGAATTGGTCTAAAAAAATTTCAAATCCAACCCAACACCGACCATGTCAATTTATTTATCTTTAGAGAACAATCTTATAGCTTTTTTTCTTTCAAAAAAAAAAAACATCTCGCCTTTAAAACAAGAAATTGAAAGGCAGAAAGAAAGAAAGAGAAACAAAAAAACAATGGCCAATTCCTTGTGTTGAGTGAAATGAGGAGCTTGAACTCGTGAAATGGAATAACACGAAACAAGATAATGAACTCTGCCACCGATCCTCGGTATGAAATGAGCAGCATTGA
Source organism: Sicyos baderoa (assembly GCA_037832685.1). NCBI lineage: Eukaryota > Viridiplantae > Streptophyta > Magnoliopsida > Cucurbitales > Cucurbitaceae > Sicyos > Sicyos baderoa. The sequence continues at coordinate 20,813 of JBBMEF010008183.1, read as the reverse complement.
CAGTGTAAAATTGTAAAGTCCATGAATCAGAATTTGGTGACAAATCATATAAACCGTGTATGACAAAATGACATGGTATCCGTGATTCTCACCTGTCTTCCCATACCATACTTCCTAATACACACCTTTTACATTTTACATTTTAGTTCCGCCTCACTACTTTTGGTATTATTTCGACAATGCCACCAACGTTACCTTTTTCATTCCAACCCACCATTCTTGCTTGCTTGCCTTTCACCACATGCCTTCTTCTCTGTTTCATCTCTATATTTATACAACCCCACCTCTCATTTGATCACTATCTTCTCCTTACTATGAAGCGTTTTCGAATGTGGGTCATCTCGGCCGCCTTACTGCTACTCCTTCTCTGCTGCTGTCATTCTCTCAAGGAGTGTACAAACATTCCTACTCAACTCGGATCGCATATGTTCAGACACGAGCTCTTGTCGTCCCGCAATGGAACCTGGAGGGACGACATGTTTTCTCACTACCACTTGACGCCGACCGACGATTCTGCTTGGTCCAGTCTCCTCTCAAGAAAGTTGCTGTCCAAGCAACATACTCAATTTGATTGGGAATTGATGTATAGACAGATCAAGAATAAAGATGGTGTTCAAGCTCCTGCTGGTTTGCTCAAGGATGTTTCTTTGCATGACGTGCGCTTGGATCCCAACTCCGCATATGGGATAGCTCAGATGACCAACTTGAATTATCTGTTGATGTTGGATGTGGACAGGTTGCTGTGGAGCTTTAGGAAGACTGCCGGTTTGCCTACCCCCGGAGAGGAGTATCTCGGCTGGGAAAAATCAGACTCCGAGCTTCGTGGTCATTTCGTAGGTTAGTTAAGTCCGTTCATTGTGCTTTTCTTGTCGGTATCGTCGTATAATTGATAGCTTGGTGTTTGAATTTTGAAGGGCACTACTTAAGTGCATCAGCCAAAATGTGGGCAAGCACTGACAACCCTGTTCTTGAAGAGAAGATGTCTGCACTAGTTTCTGGTTTGGCAGCTTGCCAGGACAAAATGGGCTCAGGCTATCTTTCTGCTTTTCCCTCGGAGGAGTTCGATCGTTTCGAGGCTATTCAACCTGTCTGGGCACCATATTACACCATCCACAAGGTAAAATCTTCCTTGGACTTGGACACACAATATTGTCCTAAGAACTTACTACATTGTTTGATGATCTTGTCTGTTTTTACAGATATTGGCAGGATTACTGGATCAATATACTTATGCTGGTAACTCTCAAGCCTTAAAAATGGTAACGTGGATGGTTGAGTACTTCTACAACCGTGTTCAGAATGTCGTAACGAAGTACACGGTAGAGAGACACTATCAGGCACTTAACGAAGAAACTGGTGGGATGAACGATGTGCTCTACCGGTTGTACAGTATAACGGTATGCGAATCTTCTACTCCTACCGGTTGTACAGTATAACAGTATAACGGTTGTACACAATGTTAATGAACCATGTAAATCTATGTGTTGTTTTCTGTTTCTTCTTCTCTCACGTTTTTCGTTATCTATTTTATTCTTTGATTCGATTGTTGATTGCCGTTTTCATAACAAAGGTGTATCTAGCTATTTATGCATTTTTAGAGGCATTTGAGGTGCGTTTTGTAAATACCATGCAGGGAGATGCAAAACATTTGTTACTGGCACATCTTTTTGACAAGCCATGCTTTCTAGGCCTTCTTGCTGTACAGGTAACTATTCCCTGTACAGTAGATTAGAATTGTATGTTTACAATATTGGAACTAATTTGGTTGTTCATAAAACCAAATAAAAATTGTATGTTACAAACTTACAGTATACAATTCTGTTTGTTTTGGCTAGAATAGTAAAGTAATTAATATATCAGAGATTCTGTCCTTTGATTATAGGCAGAAGACATTTCAGGTTTCCATTCAAACACACATATCCCAATTGTTGTTGGATCTCAAATGCGCTATGAAGTCACTGGTGATCCACTCTATAAAGTAAGCTAATTCCTCACACTCATTTATAGCTGAATCGTAGTTTCTGGTCTGATCTTAGAAATTGGTTTGTGATTGATCAGATATGTTAGACTTAGAAACTTGTTTCTATTCACCTTTTTTTTTTATCGAAGGAAATATCGACATACTTTATGGACATTGTCAACTCCTCTCACAGCTATGCAACAGGAGGGACATCAGTGGGCGAGTTCTGGTATGAACCTAGAGATTAAGTCATTTAAAATTATGTACTATATATATTGGAGGACTTTAATGTACATTTATGATCTGTATTGTCTTTCTCATATCTATAGTTGCAGACATATATTGCATGTATACTGTCTCCTGTTTCAAATTTTGCATCCTCCTTAATCATTGCCTATTAGCTCAAGTTTGTTTGTTTTTTTTTGCATATTTGTGCTTCTATCTTTTATGAAAAATCTCTGAGCTTGTGTATGAACAGGACGGATCCAAAGAGATTGGCCGATACTCTCGGAACGGAGAACGAAGAATCGTGCACAACATACAACATGCTTAAGGTATAAATCTTACCTTTGGAAAATGAAGTTTGATGATATATGCTTGTACTGAATTTGATGATATTATTATTATAGGTTTCCCGGAACCTGTTTAAATGGACCAAGGAAGGATCATATGCTGATTATTATGAGCGGGCTCTGATAAATGGGGTGCTGAGCATCCAGAGAGGAACAGACCCTGGTGTGATGATTTACATGCTTCCATTAGGAAGTGGAAGTTCTAAAGCCAAAAGCTACCATGGATGGGGCACTCCATTTGAATCTTTTTGGTGCTGCTATGGCACAGGTTTTCACTTCCATTCCTTTTCCTGCCTCTATTTTCTCTTATTACTTCAAAATTATCAGTTTTACATGTTCTCATTCAGTTGTTTCTTGCTTCTGATTTAGGAATTGAATCATTCTCTAAGTTGGGCGATTCCGTATACTTCGAGGAGGAAGCACAGACGCCTATGCTTTATGTTACTCAGTATATATCAAGTTCTCTTGATTGGAAATCAGGCAATGTTTTTGTTCATCAGGATGTTGATTCTGTTCATTCTGATGATCCATATCTCAGGGTGACAATCACATTTTCTCCCAAGGTGGTATACTTTTAACTTACATTTTTCAAACGGTAGAATACGTTTATGAATTTGGGCGTGTACCCGGAATTCTATCTCCAGCGCCCGCGACTATGCCTTGGATCATGTGTGATTAGGCTAGCTAAGAGTTGTTCAATAGTAGAAAATATTGAGTGAAAAGTTGCAAAATTTATTGTAGAGTTCTGAATGTTTTCTTCATGACCCTGCTTGTTCAATGGCAGTTTTCATTGGAGCTAACTAATTTTTCATGCAACCTGAATAATGCAGGAGGGATCTGTCCAGCCATCTACCATTAATTTGCGAATACCGAGTTGGACGAATACGAGTGGCGCAAAATTTTTACTAAATGGTCAGAGTTTGGGAAACAATCCTAATGGTATTTACAGCCATTGTGTTTCAAATTCTCTTCAATGTTTAGCATTTTGTGCAGCTTTTTACATCACTTCATGTTGAACTTTCACCTTATGTTTGTTTCATACTCTTATTTCCTTATGCTGTAGGCAACTTCCAATCGGTTACCAACAAATGGAGCTCACAAGACAAGTTAAGCATCGAGCTGCCCATTAATCTAACAACTGAAGCTATTGAAGGTATCATTTTTTCCATCCAATGTGACATAAAATTGTATCATATCATTATAATATTTTGATGATAAATGTATCTTGTGTGAATCTACTCAGATGATCGAGCTGAATATTCTTCCATCAAAGCCATCCTCTTTGGCCCCTATCTGCTGGCAGCCTATAGTAATGGCGACCGGGATATCCGAACCGGACCAACTGATTCTCTTTCAGACTGGATAACTCCTGTTCCTTCCTCATTCAGTACTTTTCTTGTTACGTTTTCCCAAGAGTATGGGAACAAATCTTTTGCCTTGACAAACTCGAACCAATCGATAACAATGCAAATGTTTCCTGCACGAGGGACGGATTCCGCTGTCCATGCCACATTCAGGCTCGTCGTAAATGACCCATCTGCCAAAGTCACAGAATTGCGAGATGTTATTGGCAAACGGGTCATGCTAGAACCATTTAATTTTCCAGGAACGGTTCTAGGAAATCAAGGAAAAGATGAGAAACTTACAACTTTAGATTCAAACTCAGATGGGAACTTCTCTGATTTCTATATTGTTCAGGGATTGAATGGAAAGAATGGAACTATATCCTTGGAGTCAGCAAACAACCAAGGGTGCTTTGTTTACAGTGGAGTGAACTATGAATCTGGTGCACAGCTGAAGCTAAGCTGCAAGTCGAAGTTGTCATCGGACGATGGATTCGATCAAGCGTCGAGCTTTGTGATGGGAACCGGTGCGAGTCAGTATCATCCGATTAGCTTTGTCGCAAAAGGAGCAACGAGGAACTATCTCATGGTGCCATTGATGAGCCTCATGGATGAAAGTTACACAGTTTACTTCAACATTACTGCTTAGCCATGTAGTTTGAAACATGGAAATAGCCAACAGGTTTATCATAAGCTTTTTACTACACAATTAGTGGTGGGGTGTAAAACTACAAATTACAATACAGATTAAATAGAGACCCTAACTTCCTTTGTAGTTCCAAAGCTGATTATTGAAATGCAGTTTCTGGTATGGCATAATAAAGATATATTCTAGCTTGAATTCTGTCATAACAGGTTTGAAATCCACGAGTGAACTTAATTGTAAAATCTCTTCATATTCAGATGGGTACGAGTGCCTCTAAGTATGTAGTGGGGTGAAGCTCCAATTCTCGGTGGATGGAAAGGTCATTTTCTGGAATAAAGGGTGTTTCACGTGAGAGGAATGAAGTTTCCAAACGGTGGTTTGGTTCTCTTCTCCATCACTCGCTCTGTGATTATCATCATCATCATATCTTCTTCTCGACATGTCGTTTTTTTTTGCTCAATAATGAATGATTGAATCAGATGAGACAGCTATTACTCTGCCGCTGCCCCCACCTCTCCACATGCATTGTTTTCTTTTTCCTTTTTAATACTATCTCTTCTCTATGCACACAAATATGCTCAAGATTCAACCTTTTAGTTTCCACTTTCCATTATAGATCTAATTCAAGATCAATTTAACCTATGTTTATCACTTTTTTTTTTTGTAAATGGAGATAGAGAGTCCTAGAGAATTCTCTAACTAGAAAGACCAGTTCCCATTATTCTTGGAACCCATCTAACCACTTACTTTCACCATATTTTTAAATTAATTAAATAAAATCAGATACTAATAAGTGGATTTTTCATTAACAACATATAAAAAAAAAAAAATCAAATGTAGTAAAAAATGATTCAATTAAATTTAAACTAATTTCTATTTAAGTCCTAATAACTTCAATTAATTCCTAGGTATATTTAGATGTCAAGAAAACTCGTAAAAATTTAATTCACAGTTACATGATCAACCATAAATTAAACTCATCAGTTTAAAATATTTTATAAAATATGCTGAAATTTGGTATCTAATCCAAATTGAATACTGGTAAACTAAAGAGATGGAAAGTGCTTTACATTATAGTATTGATTGGCCCTTGTGCGTCAGTGTTTTTTTAATTTTAATTTTTATTTTGCTGCCCGTGAGATTGGGTTGGTTGAAAATAATTTCATTTTTTCATGTGGGCTATATATATTATACGTCACATAGACCTCTGTTCATATGCACCGTCTATTTCAGTTTTTTTTTTTTAATTATTTTATAAAAAGAAAAATTTACTATGTAAAGTAAAAGAGGCTTACAATAATTTGTAGTTCATGAATTAGTTGAATCTACTTTCTCTAAGGTTGGCTGCTTTTGGGCTATTCCTTATTAGATTCATTTTCTCTTTTAACTGGGTTATGTTAGTTACCAACTTTAGGACTTATTTTCTTCAAACCTAACTTCAGGTTAGGTTAATCTTTATTTAATTCATTCAGGATAAATGTACTGGATAATTCAATTTTACAAAATAATTATATATTTAGATAAATTTGAAAAATTTTGTATCCATAATCAAATATACGGTACAAATAATACTCATCATATTTAAGTATAAAGTATTATGGTTACTAAATTTTTTAAAATTTACCTAATATTGTAATTATTTTATCAATTTAGTTTATTCGAGCAAAACCCCTAAATTTTTTAGGAAAGCTAATATAATGTGGCTGTGGCCGACAAATATATGGAAGTGAAAAAAGAAAAAAAAAAAAAAAAACAACCATCATGAGATAGCCCAATTAGTCATGGAGGACCTTGGGGTGCATAAGGTGATGAGTTCAAATCCCATGGTGGCCACCTACCTAGGAATTAATTTCAAATTAATACCGTGCTGGCCCGGATATAAAAAAAAAAAAAAAAATGACAGTTGTATCATAGCCATTAGATTAAAAAAAAATTAATAAGTTGAATGTATTATTCTAAAAAAGAGATCCAAAGATTTTATGGAATCAAACTTACATTTTGTTTATTTTTACATTTTATAAGTTTATTTTTACATTTTATAGTTCATACAAACTACTGACATTCGCAATCTATAATTTAAACTTAAACTAACTCACTCTCAAAACTAAAACATAGTTCTATCGACATCTTGTACATCCTAATAATTACGAGATTATAATTTCAAATATCTCTTCTTCTAATATTATGGTATAAAAAAACATTCAACTCAAAGTTTTAGACACGATTGTATAATATCAAACTAAGACAAACAGAGCAGTTTCAACATATAACTATCAAATGCAATGATATATAGTTTCATTTGTTTTTTGAAAAATCTAATATCATGCATTATTGCACTCGCTACCAAATTCTCTCTATCATTTGACACAGATTATTATCACCATAATAATCAAATCAGTTAAAAGCTTAAAAAAAGTAAAAAAAAAAAAAAGTTTTTTATGAACCCCTTTTACACGATATTAATAATAATAATAATAAAGAAACATAAACTAACAAGCTTTAAGCGGCTTCCCACAGAGGCAGTCGTTGTAAACAAACGAGGCTGCTTCAAGATGATCGAACGGCGCTCCGCCCGGTATCGGCCCACAAAGATGGTTGTGGCTCAAATCCAAGTGCCCGATATACGAAGCTTCCGATACCGATTTCGGGATCGAACCATTCAAATTGTTGTAGGATAAATCCAGCACAGTGAAGTACGATCTCGGCCCGAATACGTCCGGTACGATTCCGGTCAGGTAGTTCCGGCTTACATTCAAATCGCTTATCCCCGAAACTAGAAGACTCGCCGGGATGTTGCCGGTGAATTTGTTTCCGTCCAGATTCAATGTGGCTAAGACTGCTAATCTACCGATCCAGTCGGGGATTGTACCGGAAAGTTGATTCAGAGACAGATCCAGATCCGCCAGGCGGTAGATCTTGGAGATGGAAGCCGGAAGGTAACCGGAGAATTGATTCCGGCTCAGTAAAGCCCGGCTCAACATCCTCATATTCCCGAAATTTCGGGGTAGCGAACCGGAGATTTTGTTGTTTCGGAGGTCCAAGTGCATCAAATTCGTAAGCGACGTAATCGACGCCGGAATCGTACCGGAGATCAAATTATCGGCGACGTTGAGCACGGTGAGTCGCCGGAGACGACCGATATCCGCCGGGAGGTCGCCGGAGAGGCGGTTACCAATGAGGTCGAGAATCCTGAGAAAGGGCAAGGAAGTTATACATCTGGGAATCTCGCCGGTGATGCCCTTCCAGTCGGCGATGATGACGCTGGAGAGGCGAGTGAGCTTGCAGATGGCCGGAGAAATATAGCCGGTCATGTAACCAGTCCGGTGCGCCCGCTCGAAAATGGGATCCTCCGATTCGCCCCGGAGATTGATATCCGCGACCCGGCGGGTACCCGAGTCGCAGCTAACGCCGTACCATCGGTTGCAGCAGTCATCTCCGGTCCAGGAGTTGAAGATTCCCAGATGGGTCTCCTGAAGGGCAGATTTGAAAGCGATAAGAGCTGCCCGTTCGGACGGCGGGCAGGCGTGGACGGCGGAGAAGACGGCGAGAAGCAGCAAAACGGGGAAACGGCGATGGGCGGCGGTGCGCATTTTGATCCGTTAAAGATGACGGCGGAGAAATAATAAATGAAAATGTCGGGGAGGGGTCAGACTGAGGCACGGCCATTGAATTGAAGTGAACGCTGCAAATATATAGAGACGTTGAAGAGAGTGCCGACGTGAGAAATGACGGTTCTGCCCCTAACATGGGTCTCTGAAATTACTGTGACACTTTAAATATACTCGTGTCCTTTATCGAATTTTCTATCGCGTCTTCTCCACGTCATCCATCAGCCACATGTGTTATATAATGCATGTGTATCATCATCATGTATGTCTTGTGTTGTATACATTTTAATCCAATATTATATTTTCTAATCATTCATTAATATATATATATATATATATATTTTGAGGGAAAATAATGCAGATATTAAGGGAAGATTTGGCAACTCACGAGTTGACTGAAAAGGAAATAAGTCGGTTTTCACGGGAATGTTAGAATTTATTGAATGTAAATATTTCAAATCAATGAGACACTTTTGTAGTAGTGCAAAGATTTTTAGAATTCAGGGTTTAATTTAGATTTATCCTATGTTTATAGTTTACTTATGTCTCATTCAATGTCGCCACCTTTACTTCAATCATAATCCATCCTCTGCCAATCGTTAGAATTCAACAAAAAAACAACTCTGCCTTTTTTATTTTTCTTTTTAAAATTTATAAAACTACACAATATAATTCATGTTTCTGCGATTAACTTTAACTTATAAAAATTTAAAGTTTATCTTTTGATCATTAAACTATAATTATCGAGAATCACGGTTGATTATTTGGTTTGGTGTTAATTTATTTTAACTCCACAGTTACTTCGCCAGAAAAATGGTATTTGACTCTCATATTATTTTAAAGCACTTGTATCTTAGGGTTTGTTGGTCTCCTTTCTCAATTTTATACTAAAGTAAAAGAAGATCATTAAACTATAATTAAGTACTTTTCAAAAAGAAATAAAATTAAGTAAACATATTCAAACATGTATCTAATTTATAAATATAACTTAAGGTCTGAATTTATTGTTTATTGCAAAGCTTTTCAACATTAATCATGCTAGACTAGGCTCATTTATGTTATGGGAAGATATCTTAATTACAACCGTTTCATGTTATACTAAATCAAAATATTTTTATCGAAAGGGTTAGTAACATGTAGTTCATTGTTTGATTAATCCATTTCAACACGGTCACAAATTTTTTGAGAATAGTAGTACTACCTATATATATATATAGGGTTCTCCTCCCCCATTTTTTACTAAAAAATATCAATATATTTTAAGCATTAAAACTTATTGATCATTGTTCTCAATTGAACAACCATTTTGTAATTTTTCTCTTACATGTTTTTGATATACAATATGCTTAAAAAAAAAGGGAATGGTAGTAAATGTCTTAATTTTGAAATTATCTCTAGCTTTTGTCTACACATTATTTGTATTTAAATCCAGGTCTAAAGTTCAAATTCTAAGGTGAGATAAATAAATTATTCCATAACTACCCTTTTCCATATTTTCGTAAAAAATTAAAAATTCATTTTCTTATTTTCGATAAAAATTGAAAATTCATTTTTGTTGATCCCATCTCTCCATGATTTGAGGGCAAACAACTTCCACTTTAATTGTAAAATAATTTGTTAAATAATTAGTTTAATTTCCAACCAGTAATTATGCCATGAGTTTATGATTAAATTAACCAAATCATTTGATCATTCACGACTCAATTGTAACCAAATCATTTCGCACAACTCAACTCCCTTTGTTGCTTGCATCCACAGTTGACCGTAATAATCACGAGGAACAAAATTCATTGAATGTAGGGGATTTCGTTCCCCCCCCTCCCAATATATTTAAAATCGTACCGTTTGATGCATTTTCCGTAAAATCGATGAACGACGACGAGCAGGTGGGTCAGAAGGATGAAAACTTGTTGGGCGACGACGAGCAGAGAACCAGAAGACTCGGTCGAGGGATGAGGGTTGATTCAAATGGGGGAATGAGTTTGGTTGTTTTGTGTGTTAATTTCCACTTCAACGTACTGGCGTAGCATGTGGGAGAGGGGATTTGGGGTTTTTTTCTGGTTTGGTTCAATGCCCTTTCGTTGTCCACATGGTGCGTCAGGTGTCAAATTGATGATCTTTTGCGATTTCTCTTCTCAGTGCAATTGGGTTCGGCGGCGCGAGGTTGCGTTGTATGTTTCATACAATAAGGTAAAAATAAATCAAATTCAAATTTGCACATTTTATCTGATTTTTATTTAATTTCTGTCTAAACGATGAATTCAAAAAAAATAATTTAAAATTCATTTTTTGAATGGTTGAGATTATGTTGAGAAGTTTGTTTGATATTTAAATTAAAATCCCCATTAATTTTTGAATGGTATTTACAATAATTCATATTTAATTTTAAGAAAAATGCATAAAAAAATAAATGAATTTAAAGTCCGGAGATATATTAGTCCATTGTATATTTAATTACTTAGAGTTTAATTTTTGCATAAAAAAATGAACACACATTTAAACACCCAAAAGTAGTAGACATTTCCTTGAGATAATTTCTAAAATAAGATATTTCTCAAGTTTTCCCTTAAAAAAAGGCTCGTTAGAACTCGTCCATAAGACTTCTTCTTCTCTCCCTATCGATCTCGCTTTAATCCTCTCTGTATTGCGCATTCCATTTCAACTATGTATAAAAACTCATTAAAGTTCACCATTTTATGCATGCATGTCTAGAAATCTTACAGACAAGAATGAGATTGATTTCTTAATCATCGGTCAATGCAATGCCGACCGCGTATGGAATTCTTAACCTCAAGTTAGCCATAAGAATATTTCAAATTGAGAATTATTATGGAAGATCTTCATAGTGCAATGATGTGATGTGGCTGCGGTGTATAGATATTCTAAGGATTAATTCTAAGTGTGAGACTAAGTCATACGCTTCGAATCACATTAATATGCGAGTATACACAATCGAAATTTCAGCAAGTGATAAGTTATTTATTTTATCGTCCTCCACCGAGAATTGATAATTAATAAGTATTATCTTAAGAGTCAGTACAGAATAAAAGACAATTTTAATTTGGGGTTTAGTTTTTGTTTTAAGTTTAACTATGTAATTAAAAAGGTGAGAAGATGGCTTCAAAGCGACTAAGATTAAACTCAAGACAAATGATGGTAAGAAGATTAATTCATGCTACACTATTAGTTAAAGCTCTCTCTCGGAACACTTTACAACAACCCTCTGGTACATTACCCGCGGTTTGCAATTTTAACAAGTGATAGTAAGCATGCAACTAGCGAGAAAGTTATCTCCAACTCTATCTCTAACAATGCGTAAGACTGAGCATCACCTAGTGATTGCGGTTGGGTTAATCCCTCGTTGTACCCTTTTCTCAAGGCGTATGGAAAGCAGGCTACAGGTGGGTTGTCAATCGACCCCTGCTAATGTGAAGCAATCGCCGTAATATTAATGCATCTTCTTTTATCCTTAACCTAACTTAATTACTAATATTCCATACTTCTCCTATGATGCATCTTTGATTACGAGTATGTATGAGAATGCGAACATGATGATTAATGTTAAAAACAACCATTCATAATCTTAAATCAAGTCTGTATTGCAACTTACTCCTACGAATTGCTATAAATAAAGCGATAAAATCACATTTAAGAAAACAGTAAATAAACATAATAAAAAAGGGTTGCTGAAGTGTCGACATCGTTGTCACTTGCGAATTCTGAACACCAACAATCACCTTGATACTAGCCTGCTAAGGTCTTACAAACAACAGGCATGGTCGAGGGTTCAATCGAACACTTGGCAACCTCGCAATCCATCAGCAGACCCTAGAAGAACTAGCACACATTCGTCTTCGATCTTTCACGTATTTATAGGTATCTGATGTGCCTCGTGGTCCAAGTATAATCTTTAAGAGAATCTTCCAAAATTTTCATTTGATTTTACAACGAATCGGATGATCTTCCTATATTTCTGTGATTCTTGCCATAGTGGGAATATCGCCTTTTGTAATTCTTCCAGCATGTTTGTTTTGTGCATTCTTCTTTTAGTGCGACGCGAAACGTTCTCAATCCCGCATAATAGATATTGTATTAACAAAGCTTGGTATCTTTGACGTCTTTATGCCCTAATGTGTTTAATTCGCTTTAATTGAGTGCTAATTAATCCTAGTTTGATGTTATTGTCAATTTACTAGTGATGTGAAACTTATACAAATCTAGCAACATTTCAACTCTAGAATGCATTTTTCTCTATTTAGAACGTTGAAATGTGATAGTGTGAAGGCTTAAATAACTCTATTATTTAGAGTTATCAAACCTATAAACTTAAACTATTGCTCTCCCTGAGCAATGCTAGATGAGTTAATGCAACTGAAAGGGATATTTCTATAGTTCTTAGATGCATGATGATGATGAATACAATAATCTAAACCTGTGTACCGGCCCAGATTTTGGAGTTCTGTTTCCGGTTGGTTGGCCGTTAATCTTGCATTTAATTTTTGGTTAGGATTGGAATTATTAATGGATTTAATAATTTATTTGTAATTCTTGGCAGAGGTGTTTTGATTGAAGTTATGAGATTTGGAGCTTGTATTTAATTAAAGTAATTATTAGAGTTGTTTGTCCCTCGTGGGGGATCGATCCTTGGCTTGGAAGTGTGGGTTTTGAAAGGAAAAGTAAAAGAAAATAAAATACCAAGGCCAGAGTTCGAAGGGAGGATTTTTGGTGTTTTAATGGATTTAATTAATTAAAATAGGCTTTAGACCTTTTGAGTGGGGACCTTCACTTTCACGTTTTCCAACACAAAGAGGAGTTTAGTCGTCTTCATTTTCTCTCTAGCTCGAGCTCCCATCGCATGCTTCTCAAGGCTTTCCGAGGTAAGAGTTCGTTTTAATCATCTTCTTCATGATTTTCGAGAGTGGGATTGATTGTTTGAATCATCGATTCTTGTTGAGTGGGTTTGATAATCCGAAATCCAGCTGCTGACATCGATCTTCGTTGCTGGTCGTCCTGTCGTTCATCTTCGCTATCGACACACCAGACACACGCTTCGGTTCTGTCCGCCTCTCGTCGAACCCGCCAGTAGCAACGAAGCAAGGCCTTCCACCCGCAGACGCAAGCCGCAGCCCGAGCGGGTCCGTTCACGCGCAGTTTCGTCATTTGCAACGCCTTCATTCCATGCAGATCGAGCACCCGTGCGCCTCTGCCCAGCCTGCTCTTCGGTCTGGACGACGTTTCACGCACAACCAGCCTTCGCAGTCGCGAACCCTTGCACGTTGTGCAGCGCCAGATTCGTCCAGCCGCTTAGCATTGTTGCTGTTTTCGCGCGCGCAGCCGCAATCACTCTTCAGCGCCAGCTTCGCCCGAGCATGTGTGTCTTCGCCGAAAACTTCTTCATTGCCTTCGGTTCGCTATTGGGTATGATTCTTCGCTGCTGTCCGCGTAACTTGTAGGGGCTAATTTGTTATTTATATTGTTATTAATTAGTATTGCTATCATTATTTTGCTAGGTTCTTTGTGTGGTTGACTTGCAGCGTTATGATTGTTTTGTCTCTTCGATTCGTCCGTCTTCCAATCCATGTAAGGATTCCTTACCGGGGTTGTGTGGACCATGCGGTTTCATTAATAGCATGTGATATTTGTTTTCGCTCTTATAATGTTTAATGGATAGGTTTATGAGAATAATCTGACTAGCATGCGTTGTTTCTGTTGTGCATGTTAGGTTCCTGTTTTGGTTGTTCAGTCTGTTATTCTTGATATATAACCATGCTAGGATTGTTGTTCAAATGTCCTATCAATCAATGTTCTGCTAGTAAGAGCCTTAACCATAGAACTCTGCCTAGGCTTGAGACTCTGTTTTTGTGTTGAATTCCGAGGGAGAGTGGATGTCTTATAGATGTCGGGTTATAGATAACCCATTTATGTTGAGTTACATATAACTCACTTGTGTTGAGCTACAGATAATTTCTGGCCAAATGTTGAGATACAGATATCTCCTGAGTGTGTTGAGATACATATATCTCCTGAGCGTGCCGAGATACAGATATCTCAATTGTGCCGAGATACAAAGATCTCACTTTTATGTTGAGCTACAGATAGCTCCTAGCTGTGTGTGTTAGTTAACCTTGGTGTAAGACCCAATTGGGCAGCGATGTAGGATCATGTGATGAATCCCTCTTGTGTAGGCTATTTAGCCAAGTATTTTTAGAACCCCGCTTGTGTTGTTATTGCATGTATTATTCTGCTAGATGATGTGTTATTGTGTTGTACCCTGGTTGGGGATTCTTACTGAGTGACTCGTCACTCACCCTTATTTTATGTGGTCTTTTCCACCAGGTAACTTGGGACCACGACGTGATGGCTAGCGGAGATTGCTGGAAGATCATGGGAATACGCTTCTCTGATTTTACTTTTACTATTTGAAACTCTGAGTAGACTTGTGTTATTTATTTTTGAGAATTTTGAATGCATGTAGACAAGGCACATAGCCTTTAGGATGTTGGATGGTATCTGAATTTTGTTTTGATTTATGAAACTCTGAATGTTGTTTAAAGAAGTCTCTGGCCAGGGATGTGAATTTGATTTGTTTTAGAACAGGTTCTTGAAATGAAAGATTGCATGTTTTGTTTTAAGTGTTTGATTGGAAATCTGGATGCTATTCTTCATAATGTTTTATTTAATTCAAAAATTTAAGCCATGCATAAGTGAAGACTCAGCACTCCAACAGTCATCAGGTACGTCTGTAAGTTTAATGCTTAAGGGTTAAGAATTACGATTTTGTTTTGCATCTAGCATATACATGGTTGTTGTGTGTAGCGCGGGAACGAGCAGGTTCTAACTCGTTGTGGTTTTGGGTGTAGATTGCCAGCATGGCCGCTACCCGAAGAGGAAGAGGAGGCTCGAGGCCTGCCAGCCAGGGTGTTTGTATTGGCTCAGACACAGCTGGGACATCGTCCCTAGGGGAAGCAGATAACAGGCCACCTGCAGCGCTTGCTTCGGATTCGCCTAGTGATGGCATGGAGACGACTGTGCCTCTAGAGACTACTCCAGAAGTAGATTTCACCGCATCTATGAGATTATTGATGGTTAATTTGTTGAATGACCAGAAGGCTGAGCAGAGAGCTGAGACATAAGGTATGTTAGAAGCCTAGAGAGAGGAGTCCCATGCCCTGTTGGAGGCCCAGTTAGCTGCACAACGGGAGGAGTCCCGTCCTCACATAGAGCAGCTAACCCGACTGATTCAACAGAGAGCCCCAGCACTTCCGGCATCGCCAGCTCCGCATGAGCCAGTTGTTGTTGAATCGGATGAGGCAGATGGTGCCGAGGAACTAGGAAAATGGCTAAAAGATTTCGATAAGTGGAGGCCTGAAAAGTTTGATGCTAAGGGAGATTTGTTGGCTGCAGCGAGATGGGTGTCAAACCTGGAGTACACTTTTAGGGTTATGATATGCCCTGAGGGGCATAAGGCAAAATGTGTTGCTCATGTTTTGTCTGGTACCGCCAGATGGTGGTGGAATTCTGTTTTGAGCGCGAGACCAGTTGGGTCCCTGTCTGTCACCTGGGAGTTTTTCAAGACGGCTTTCAAAGCCAAGTATATCAGTGCAGAGGCTCAGAAGAAGATGGTTGAACTGTTCTCGAACCTAAAGCAGTATGAGAGAAAATTTTCAGAGTATGTGTACGTCGCCCAATAGTTGATTTCTACCCCAGAGGTGAAGATCAGAAATTTTTTCACTAGCCTGAGACATAGAATGTCTCAAGATGTTAGGGCCCATGCACCCGAGACCTACGATAGAGCTGTCGAGCTAGCCATTATATATAATGCTAAGGATTGGCCGGAGCAGACATCTGTAGTTGCTCCTTTTCAGAAATCTCCAGTGTTTGCAGGGCAGAAAAGGAAGTTTGAGGCTCCCAATAATTTCCGCGCAGGCGGTCAGCACAGTTAGGGTCCCTACCAGGGAAGAGATCAGCACCAGAACCAGAATCAGTTCCATTCTCGCCAACAGGGCACAGGGAAGCTGTCGTCGTCCTGTAAATCTTGTGGGAAGATGTATTGGGGAGTTTGTGGTTCTAACCCGAGGGCCTGTTATGTTTGTGGAAAGGAGGGGCACCAGGCCCGGGCTTGTACTTAGAGGGTAGCAGCAGCACAGCCAGTTTAACAGTAGCAATGAGACAACGATTCAACTTGCATTGCCTTCGAATCAACCATAGAACAGAGTAAAAGTGTTCAAGAATGAATAAATGCGCTGAAATATAATAGAAAGTAACCATGAACTACAAATTCGAGCAATCACAATTGTTCATCCTCACGAAATGAAGATCTACACTAAGAAAGCAGAAAACCTATAAGAAAAACAAGGTAGAAAGTTCGAAATACTGAATTGCAAAAAATGCAAGAAAAGATGTTGCAGACTCCAAAGGCGATCTGGCAGCTCAAAGCTGAAATCTGAAACGAGCTCCAAAAATGTAAAAATGGTGGAAAACTATGAAGAAGACGAAGAAAGAAATTCAAATTCCCACAATTATCTTTTTATAGCCTCCCCAAAAGTAGATAAACGGCTGGGATTTGATCGGAAGATGGCTTGTCCACTATTCCAACGTGACATCAACAATGGGGGACCATAGTCATGCAACTTTCACCAAGACCACAAGGGGGGACCACAACATCTTTTAGGATTTACCGAACGTGCAAATTAATGCTGGAAGCGGTAAGCTTTTCTTTACAACTTCTATTCTTCACTTCAACTCTCTCTCTTGATCAGATTTTGTCCCAGCAACTCAGCATTCAACAACCTAAAAGGATAGAAATAGCTTGACAAGTCAAAGGTTCCAAAAATGCTTAAATTAATGCTAAAAATTATGCATTTTGTCTCAAAGACTCTATTTTTTTTAAGATTTCTAATTCTTGACTCTTTTACAAAATGCACTGCATTTTATCTGTATTTCTCTGTCCTAAGGTGATTCTAGCTACCAAATGAATGTTATAATGCAAGAACATGACTTAAAAATACCTTATTTCAAGACTAATTAACTCTCTATTTGAGAGTTATCAACCACTCCCGGTTGCCGGGGGCGGGAACCTGTCCTCGCTAGTCCCGACCTGTTGGGCAATGCACGTTATGCTACTCTTAGCCTCTAGATGAAGACAATCATAACCGAAGCTAGCTAAGAATATCAGAGCTATCTAGAGTACCAGAATAACAACACATGCTCAACAGATCAGAATAACAACAGATAAAATGCCAACACGAAATCGAACAACAAAGAAACCTATCTACTAACATGCTCGTAAAAAGTAAACAAGCAACACAGATGCAATCAAGGATAAATTGCAGGGTCCACACAACCACTGTGAGAAATCCTTACCTGAAAGACAAATAGGAATAACAATAGATAAAATGCTCCTTGAGCTGCAGAGAACCAACTACAAACCAACTCAACCAGGAATAACCAAATGTCCAGACAAATAATAAATCCTAAATGGAGAACGCAAGGGAGAAATCAGTACCAATGATCCCAAACGAATCAACACGAGGGCCGAGACACGAGTCTCAGTGCTGCTGCCACCGAACACCGCTCGGGTGCAAGGGCTGCACTGCGGGGCTGCTGCAACGCAGCTGGGAAGAGGCACTACTGCAGGCGATCGGGCGTGGGCGTGAGTGACGCTGTTGTGCGGGCGAGGGCGGCGGACACGTGCTAGCGAGGCTGCTGAAGTGATCGCGCGCTGAAGAAGAGCGTCGGCTGCGCGTGCGATCGGTGATGCGTGGTGCAATGACTGCTGCGGTCCGGCTGCCATCGGCAAAGGTGTGCGGTTGGTGAAGCTGGTGCGACGGTGATGGCTTGGCTCAGTTGCATGTGGTGCGATTGGGTAGTTGCGGGAAATTGAAGCTAGACGACGACAATCAGAAATCGAATCAAAGGAAAAAAAAGAAGAGAAGAGGAAGATCGATTCTCACCTGGGCTTCTCGGGACTCTATATGGATTGGAACGATGAAGAATGCATAATGAACAATATGTGCAAAAACCCATCCACTAGTAGAAATTGGGACAACGGTGACGACTTTGAAATTTGTTTAAAAAAAACATAGAGAAATTTATGATCGGCTTGTAGAAAGGTGACCGACATTTATTTTATCGGTCTCAAATGCGCATCGATGACGGGCTCTATTATGACCGATAGCTAGTCATAATAGACCAACGGTCCTTGAAGATCTATTATGACCGGCAACCGGTCATAATAGATCCGACTCTTTTATGACCGGCCGCCGTTCATAATAGAGGAACAAACATTGAATATCATCTATGACCGGTCGCCAGTCATAATAGACATTGGTCACCGTTCTTCCTACATAACTTTCATTTTCCCTCCAAACTCATTCACGATTTTTCCCGAGCCCTAACCCTTTGATCACCATTTTCGAAGTCGAACTTCCTCTGACCACTATACTCTGACGCCGACTCCGACTACTATACTCCGACTCCGACCACCGTACTCTGACTCCTCAATTTGTGCCCACTTTCGAAGCTCGTGCCGAATCTGAACCACGCCGTACTCTGGTGAGTTCGATTGCAAAATCGCATATTTTAGCTCTCTCTTTCAATTTTGTACTCTAATTGCTGCTGCTATGTACTCTAATTGCTGTTGGTGCTGCTATGGTTCTTTGAGTTTCGATTTCTATACAATGAGTTTCAATTTCTATACAAAATCGCATATTTTGTACACTATGGTTTAGGTTTAGTTTAAAATGAGGAAAGAATGCATACTTAGGCTTAATTTGCAGAAACTTAGCTACAAATTACCAGCTTATTGATGGCTTAATCCCTTGGGCTTAATTTGTTTTGTTTTCCATGAAATTGAGGGCAAACTTAGGCTTAATTTGTTTTGTTTTCCATGAAAATGGCTGATTGAGAACAATGTTGCTGATGGCTGATGGCTTAATGATGTCTAGGAGCTTGATGATGGGTTAGGTTACAATGAGAATAATGTTTTCTTATAGCATTTTAGTATAGATTCATCCTAGAGGCTAAATTTGTTTGGTTAGTATAACATTTTAGTGTTAGTATAGCATGTAAGTGTTAGTATATCATTTTGGGGTTTTTTTTTATTTGTTTTAGATCAATAATTCAAGTACGATATATACTCTATCAACACTATTCAATTTGTTTTCTAATATATATCATTATTCTTCGTACAGATTCATCACAATGTCTACACCATCAGGCAGGGAGTCGACCGACTCGTCAGTATGTCGGTGCGGCGGCGAAGAAATTTTGATCCTATATCGGTGTATGTGTTAGATTACATATACCGATCACGTGAAGAGTGGGATGATGTCCCAATTTACATGAGAGAGCTAGCATACGATCGTATCAGGTAAGTTAGCATTTGAATTTTGAAGTGGATCTAAATTTTGGCATATTATTACATACTAACTAATCGATTTTTATTCTTTCTATGCATGCGTCTTTTCAGGTGGACCCTGACTCGAAACATAACATTATGATGGCGATGTTAAAGGAATTTAAGACCTTTAGATACAATCTTCACCGATAGTACATCAAACTGTTCAAAGACAGTACCGAACCTGAGTTAATGTTCACACCTCCGACGAATTACAAGTTCATCACTCAGGATCAGTGGGATGCTTTCGTCAAAGTCAGATTATCTGATGAGTGGAAGGTAACTACTTTTTAAATTACCTATCATTTTTAAAAGTTTTAGAATCTTTTCCCGAAAGGGATATGCCGATCTTGGCCATGAACGGGCCATAGACATTAAAACCAATCTCTCAGCCCGTGCAACACTATGGGTCGAAGCTCGTAAAGGACCAAATAACGTGGTTGTTGACCCAGAAACTCAAGAAGTGGCCAACCGAATTGTAAGTTCTTGGTCCATTTTTGTTTTCTATTAAATTTAATATATTCATGTGCTAATCAACAAGTGTACTGCTCTACAGGATGAATATCAAACCCAGAATACCGGTGTAGATATTTTGACCGAAGCACTGGGAACGCATGAACATCAAGGGCGTGTTAGGGGGTATGTCAGTTTCTACCTCCATCGATATTCTTCAGGACGGATCATCTCCCCCAATCTAGGATGGCCGGAAACCAACCAACTCAACCACAAACGCAATTTGGTATCTCACAAGTCCAATTAGACACCGACTCGCCATGTGTAGGCAGTACTCATGCCTCGGGTTCCATGCACGACAGAGAATCGATTGTGAGGAAAGAAGTTGATCTTCCGATGGTGAGGGAAGAAGTTGATCTTCCGATGGTGAGGAAAGATGTTGTTGTCCCGATATTTAGGGACCAAGAGCCAAGTGGTCATCCCGAAGCCTCAGATTTAGGAGAGGTAAGTATTAGAAGTTTTATTTTTAGTCATTCACGAAAGTATATTTCAATTGTTGTATATTTATAATTTTGTACTTTAATTTCCATGTAGAGTTTTACATGTATACTTGCTCTAGACGACCTAACAAATATTGTCGCCATCGGAACCGTATTTCAATCGAAGGACAAGTTCACCAAAGTTCACGGTTTTATACTAGGCAAACTGAATGCAAGAATGGTGGTTGACATGGTAATGGCTGGTAATGAAATGTTGGTGTAAAGACCCGACCAAAATAACGGTCCTAAACTAGGCCTTTACTACATGCATGACTTAAAAGCGGAAAATCATTA
>JBBMEF010008163.1:0-23453 GCA_037832685.1 Sicyos baderoa | reverse complement strand
GATATACAAATTTTTATCTCACACAACCAAATCCTCACAATACAATATGTCTTTCAAGAATAAAATCAAAAAGAAAAAGTTGAGAGCTTGAAGAGCAACAATGGAGCTTTTGATTTTAGAAGATTGAAAAAAATAAAAAGTTGTGTTAACTTTTTGGAGAAGAAGATGAAGTTTAAAAAGAGAGGGAAATGGATTAAAAGAAAAATTTTAATTTTAACCATTAGATGTTGAAAACATAAAATTGATCGTTGAGATTAAAAGAAAATAAGTAAAAAGTTAAAAGGTAAAAAGTAAAAAGTTAAAAATTAAAAGTAAATAATATATATATATATATATATATATATATATAATTATAATTATAATTATAATTATAAAATAATATATAATTATAATAATAATTTTATTATTATATTTTTTTTTTCAAAACATCAGAACGATCACTGGCCGTCTGATTTTTTTTTTTTTTTTCAAACAAATCAAAAACCATAGTTTGTCATTTTATCCAAAGCTCTACATGTCAACTTCTAAGTGGTCTAAGATGCTTGCTCAGCTGCCACGTCACCATCTCGGAATTTTCTCGTTAAACTTGTTTCGACCATAACTTCTTCGTTTCAACTCTGATTTGAGTAATTCAAAATGCGTTGGAATCCTTATTCCGAGCACTATACTGTTGACATCTTAAAACCTCAAAATTGTTAATAAATAAGATCAGATTTGTTATCATCAAAATATTAATTAATTAATTAAAATTAATTAATTTGAGGTAGGGCCAAATAACCAACAGAACCTTCGTGCGTCCTCCACCAGGGTCGGCCAAAAGTAACCTTGTCGGTTTATTTTTTGAGCTAGAGATCGTGCCCCAGCGTGGTTTCTGCACACCCTTTCACGTACCTCTCGCATGACATACGTAGCTTCTTCAGGATCGAAGCATCGAAGTAATGGCAGCGAGTATCCTCGTTTGTACAAGACACCTCTATCTATCAGGTACCTTGTGGCTCGGTACCGTAGCTTGCGAGCTTCTTTTTTGTCTTCAAGCACCACTCCCTTCGTCAGGTAGTCGGTGATAGGAGTCATCCAAGTTGGCTGCTTTTTATCGGGGTAGCATCGACACTGTGTACCTTCTTTGTCTCCACGCTTGGCCTAATCAGAATTTCTACCGGGACATAGCGACTCACCTCGGTTTCATATGATGCAGCTAACTTGGCCAAGGAGTCTGCGTTGGCATTCTGTGATCTGGGGACTTGATTAGCTCTCTCACTTTACCTAGGTATGCTATCATCCTTGCATCCTTGGCCTGGTAAGTGGCAGAGATCTGGTTAATTATTAGCTGTGAGTCGTTTCTAACATGCACGTGACTTGCCCCCACTGCGGTTGTAACTTGGAGCTCTGCAATTAACGCTTAATACTCAGCTTCGTTGTTGGATTCCCATAATGTGAACCGTAGTGCGTACTCAACCCGATCTCCTTCAGATGACTCGAGCAGTAGGCCGGCTCCGCATCCTTTCTGGTTTAATGAGCCATCCACATATAAATTCCAGACTTTGGACTCTACACTGTGAATTTCTTCAATCGGCTCGGGAGTCAACTCTACTATGAAGTTAGCTACTGCCTGCCCCTTAACTGAGGGTCTGGCCTGGTAGTGTATGTCGTGCTTGCTCAGCTCTATTGCCCACTTCAGTAGTTGCCTGGATGCTTCTGGTTTCTGCAACACCTGTCTAAGAGGGAGATTTGTTAGCACACTAACCTAGTGTGCTTGGAAGTAGGGTCTAACCTTCTTGCAGAAGTGACCAACGCCAATGCTATCTTTTCTATCTGAGGATACCGAGTCTCTGCGTCGACCATTGCTTTCCCGGTGTAGTAGATAGGCAACTAATGTCCATTATCGTCTCTGACCAGCACAGAACTTACGGCTCTGTCAGATGCTGCCAAGTACACAAATAGCTCCTCGCTTGGGACCAGTTTGGACAAAAGAGGTGTTTCACTCAGGTATGCTTTCAACTGACCTAGAGCTTGCTCGCACTCTTCGGTCCACTCAAACTTCCCCTTCTTTTTTAGGACCTTGAAGAAAGGTAGACACTTGTCTGTTGCTCTACTTATGAACCTGTTCAAAGCCGCTACCTTGCCATTCAGACTCTAAAGCGGTTTCAATGTCTGAGGTGGTGTCAAGTTCATTACTACACGAATCTTATCTGGGTTAGCCTCTATTCCCCTCTGATGTACTAGGAAACCTAGAAATTTGTCGGATCGGACACCAAATGCACACTTGCTCGGATTAAGCTTTATTCGATATCACCTGAGGGTGTCAAATGCTTGAGACTAGTCGCTCCCGTGGTTTTCTACCTGCTTGCTCTTCACCAGCATATTGTCCACATATACCTACATGTTCTTGCCGATGAGGTGAGCAAACATTCGGTTGACCAGCCTCTGATATGTTGCCCCTGCATTTTTCAAGCCAAAAGGCATCACATTATAGCAGTATAGGCCTCTGCTGGTTATGAATGAGGTTTTTTCTTGATCAGCTGGGTGCATCGGTATCTGGTTGTATCCTGAGTAGGCATCCATGAATGACAAGGTCTCATGGCCCGAGGTCGCATCTACAAGCTGGTCTATGCGAGGCAACGAGAAGCTGTCTTTAGGGCATGCCTTGTTCAAGTCGGTGAAGTCTATGCAGGTTCTCCACTTTCCATTCGGCTTCTCCACTAGAACTATGTTGGACAATCATTCTGGGTAATGCACCTCTCTGATGAACCTGGTGCGCATCAACTCACAGACTTGCTCAATGATCACTTCATTCCTGGCGTTGTTGCATGCTCGTCGCTTCTCTTGCACGGGCTTGCAATCTCTATCAACATTCAAGCGATGAGACATCACCTTAGGGTCAACTCCAGGCATGTCTTCGACTGTCTAGGCAAACACATCAATATTCTGCTTGAGGAAAGCTACGAGCTTGCCCCACTGTGCTGCATCTAAAATGGTCTCAATTTTAACTTGGCCTTCGTTCAACAGTCACAGTTTTGAGCTGATCAGCTGGTTCTCCTCTATGTACTTCAGAGTCTCTAACCGGCATGCTGAGCTCTACCGCCGTCTCGAGCGCTTCTGCCTCTTCAGTTGCCGCACCGTGTTAGGTGGACTGTCCTGATGCTGGAGCGTCCTCCAGCGGGGTAGTGACCATGCTTACTTCCGACGTGCTAGGCATACTTCGCAAGACTGTGTGATAATACTCTCGAGAGGTTTGTTGTTCACCACTAACCTTTCCTACTCCTGTGAAGGTCGGGAACTTCATCATCTGGTGGTACGTAGAGGGAATTACCCATAGTCGATGCAGCGATGGGTGCCCGAGTATCGCATTATAGGATGACCTGTCATCTACCACCAAAAAATTTACAAACGTTAAAACAACATTATCATTCTCACCGAAGGTAACTGGCAATTCAATGCTACTTTCTGGATACACGGCGTTGCCTCCAAACCCAACTAGTGGCGTTGAACAGAAGGACAACTTGTCTCATCCTATCTTCATGGCATCGAAGGTTCGTAGCGAGAGTATGTCAGCTGAGCTACCTCCATCTATCAATATTCTTCGAACTTTAATGTTGGAGATGACCAGCGAAACACTAGCGCGTCATTGTGAGTCTGGTCCACCTGCTTGGCATCCTCGTGTGAGAAGCTGATATCGTCGTCGGAAGCTGCCATGATCCTCACTTCCTCAGATCCCGGTATCTCGCGTGCTTGTCTCACGCTTGCTTTTCGCTTTCTGTTAGAGTTTCCTCCTGCCAGGCCACCCAAGATGGTTTGAATCTCCTGAGGAGGTAGCGAGCTTCTAGTGTCTTGTCTCTTATCGGGATGGTCAGGTGACTTATGCCTCTCGCCTATATACTCTTTTAGGTTTCCTTTTTGAATTAGCGCCTCGATCACTTCTTTTAGGTCGTAGCAATCGGCCGTGTCATGACCGTGATCTCGATGAAACAAACAGTATTTTGACCTACTCCTCCTGATAGAATCAACTTTTAGTTTGTTAGGCCATCTGAGTGTTTCCTTATCTTTAATCTCCATCAGTATCTGCTCCTAAGGAACCATGGTGGGCGTATATTTCTCGAACTTACTTGGTAGTAGTCCTTTGCGATCAGACTTGTCTCGATTTTCTACTCTGTCATCTAGTTGCCTCTTTCGAGACTTTGTTCGCTCTTGCTCACGTCGATCGATGCCACATAGGTAGCGAGTGCCTTCTTTCCCAGAGACCACAAGAACTTTTCATCTTTGAGCCCTACCACAATGGCTGTCAGCGGCACTCCATCAGTGTATCCTTTGATTTGTAAGGCTTCGTTGTTAAACCGTGCTACATATTCTTGGAGTGTCTCATAGCTGCCTTGCTTGACTGAGAGAAGATGTGTGGTTGACTTCTTCTGGTCACGACCTCCCAAGAACTGAGCGATAAAGGCTCTCGCAAACTCTCGGAATGAGGATATGGATTTCTGTTTCAACTGTCGAAACCACCTACGAGCTGCCCTAGTGACGGTAAAGGAGAACAATCTGCACTTGATAGCGTCTTGGACTCCATGAAGTTCCATCCATGACCGAAACGTATTTAGGTGTTCCACCGGGTCTTTCGAGATCGTACGCCTTCATAGTTGGTAGCTTGAACTTGGGTGGAACTTCATCCATCATAATTTCATCAGTGAAAGGTGGGTTTACCTGGTCCACTAGGCTGTCCAGGTCTAGACCGTCTTGATCTTGTGTTTTTTTCATGTCGCCTAACTGATCTTGGATCTGTTGCAACTCCACCTTCCAAGGTTGACTTTCTGGTTATGACCTTTGCAACGTTTTTCTCTGCAGGTTGATCAGCTCTCTCAGGTCGGATCGCAGGTCGATTCTTGTGCTTTCTACCTCTATCGGCTTACTTTCCTTTCCCAACTTTAACCTATGTGAGGTCCTTCGAGAAACTAGGTCACGACTTCTGATGGATCGTGTATGAGACCGAGACTCTCCGACCTCAGATGCTACCCACGTGCGCTCACTAGTTTCTCTGCGTCGGTCATTCCCACCAAGTGTCAGCCTCTCGACTTGCCTTGTTCCGGTGTACGCAGTCCTAGTCGATTTGTCAGTCCTAGGCGCTTTTCCCTTCGCGGGGTCTCACCGCAACGGCGACATTCCTGCATCATGAGACTTGTTAGATGGCTTTCCTCCCATCATTCGATCCTTCTTTTGTTGCTTCTTTCGAGTGCACTCGGTTCGTGCTCTCGGCTCCACCCTAGAGGAGGACGACACCTTTCGTTGGTCTTGCCTCTAGTGTCCAGTCGCCTCTGTGTTGACTGATGGGGGTTGCTTAACCATCTCGATCAGACGACCAATAACATCGACCATGTCTTGCACTTTCTTCTCGAGCGCAGCTACTTTGGGATCAGACATGCATTCAGTCGCTTGCTCGGTTGTTCCCGTATTCAGGTTGCATGTAGAGTCGTCAGAGCCATCCCAGGTTGCTACCCTCCTAGGTTGTCTTTCGTGGTCAGACTCGACTCCTCCATCTCGGTTGTCTGGACTCATACTCATCGTCTGAGAGGAAGCACGACGTCAATGAGTAGTTTCCGGATAAAGCACGAACTTGTCCTCACAGACGGCCCCAATTGTTGATGCCGAAATTTGGTCTTCGAGATCAACGGTGAATTTATATTTCGTGAGGGTCGAGAAACCTGCAAAACAGAGAGAAACTAGACACCGGTGTGGTGTGAGCCACGCCGCCTTCGATGCCTAAGTCAGTCGAGATGGAAGGAGTAGAGTCGAGTGAATAGAATTAGGGTTTCTAGAATAGCTCCCTTGGTGAGTGAATGACTGACATATTTATAGGAGACTCAGGTGACTATATTTAGTAGAATAATCTATTATTAAAGGAAATATCTTCCTTTTTAGATGAATATTCCCAATTTAGGTAAATATTTTTATCTATGTTGAATTCCAAATATGGTAAGTCAAAGATAAAGAAAAATCGAGCACATAGGCGCAAACTGCACCCAAAACGGAGTCCGGATGGGGGAAATATGGTAAAAATAAGATTCGGGCCGGTTTAGGCCGACCCGAACCGGCCAGACAGGCCGAATGTCACATCCGGCAGCGTGCGCACATGGGCTGCCTGCGCGGCCCGCGCGTGCATCTGGGCCGGCTGTGCGGCTCGCGCGCTCACCTGGGCCGGCTGTGCGGCCCGTGCGCCCCTAATTTGGGATCACCCGGTCGATCCGGGTGCGTCCGGGGCTTCTTGCGCGGCCAGGGCCTCCTGTGTCACGTGGACTTTGACTTCTTAGACTGATTTTTTGGGCTTTTCGCTGTAGCTTCCGGCCTAACTTTTTTAGGATGATTTTACCCATAACACTACTAACTTTTTTTCTCCAAAAATAATAGTGCGTTCATAAAATTATGTATCATTTAATAACCAATTAAATAAGTTCGAATCCCAAAATATTATTGAATTAAAAATATATTTTTTTCACAAATAATCAACATTTTAGAAAAAATCAATTATGACCAAAATTGATTAATCAATTTTTTTTTTCTTTTTTGAAACAAATCAATTTAAATGGATGACATCTGGACAGATAAGGAGATGTTTGACAGGATATTATGTATGTGGTCAAACAAGTCTTTAATAAAATTGCCTATTTACCTTTCGATGGAAATCTATTGTATCATTTATTATTGTAGTTAAAATAATTTTTTATGGCTGAGTGCACTACAAGAAAGTCGAAAATTTTCTCTGTCATAATCTTGGAAAAAGCATAAACTAACTTTTTGATGAGTGTTTCGAAAGAACCCTTAAAAAGTTTGAAAAATAAATCTCAAAAAGTTATTTTCAAATGAACATTAAGCTTACAAAAATTATTATTTTATGAACGTCACTTGCCTTTCGAAAATTATCCAATTATTTATTAGATTGTTTTTTTCAAAAATTTAGAACATTAATTCTAAGGATTGGGAAACTAAAATCTAACAACAAATTAATTAAACTTATTAAGGTTAGAACCATCCCGGGATAGCCTAATCCTACGATTTATTTATTTATTTTAAAATTTAAATTTATTTTTACTCATATTTTCTATAATGTGATCACCTTAAGAAAGTAAGTGAATGTTAATTAAATTTTGAAAATATGGAAGTTATTTTTATTTTTAGTTTTTAAATTTTTGGTTTCCACAAATAGCTTTTTCTTTGTTTTTTCAATTTTCTAGAGACCAAAATAAAATATAGAGAATAATCTAATGATCAAAATGATATTTTAACTAAAATATAATGAAAGAGGATTTCAAAAAAAGGAGAGAGAAGAAAAGGAGGTTTATATACTAAATTCGTAAAGCGTTAATTAAAACGGTGAAGATTTAATTAATGTACGCAACTAATCGAGATTAAGGAGGTTTATTCAACTTGAGTTAAATTAAACCATATTTGTGTTTTTGTTATTTGTTGTTTAAGTTGTTGAGTGGTTGAAAGAGAATTTGTTGTTTGAGTTGATTTTGTTAATCGTTTCGGTTAGTTTTTCAAAAAGACAAAAATAGAATGGAGAGTTTTTATATAATATGCAGTAGTGATGATATATTTTTCATCAACTACTTGTCCATTGTCTATATCCTATCTTGAATTCAGGTTTCTTCTCACCTCCATGTTTAAAGTTCAAAATTCTTCTTTATTTTTTGTTTTCAAAACTTTTTTTTCAAACAATTCAAAGCACATTGCAACCAGAGTATACTTGAAGAAGCATGCACTCTCTTTGTTTTTGCAGCTAAGAGTCTTTTAAGGGACACATTTGTGAACATTTCTTCTAATTATATCTGTTTAGAGGTGAATAATTATAATTTGAAAAATATTCTATATCAGGTTAAAATAATTTTAAACAATATTTTCTTTGACAAAATAATATATTACCATAAATTTTTATGCATCCTTCCCATTTAAGTTTTTCTTTTCACCCTTTCTAAAAGAAAAATTTCCTAATGGACAAAATAATTTTCACAACATTATTTGACTTAGTCTAGACATTATTTAACCCAATTTGTTGGATAAACAAAGTATCGCTAAGGAGAGAGAAAGATCTTGAGTTTATAAGGAGGAGACAACACCTCTATTGATATGAGGCATTTTGGGAGATGCCTAAAAACAAAACCATGAGAGGTGATTCTCAAAGTGGACAATATCATATCTATGTGGAGGTTGTGGTTGTTCGTTGTCTCTAATAAGTGGTATCAGAGCCAAGGCTCTCGACTTAGCGATGTGGGGGAAAACTCTCGGTATAGAACAAAGGAGTTGGCGAGTCTCGTATGGTTCGGTATACTTTGTTGAGGGGTGGTATCCCGGTGTAAAACAAAGGAGTGGTAGTCAAGTGTTTTGCATTAGTCAATAATCACAAACAATGGAAGGAGAAGTTGAATCTTGGCTCGTTTACGATAATACTCCACTAGTGTTTTGCATTAGTTACTACTACAAGTAGCCAAGGTTTAAAGATATGTATATCTCAATAATTATAAAGTATGTATGAAAGTATGAACTTCCTTTTATTAATCTATTCATAAAAGTATAATATCAATTTTATCTTCCTATATTTACACCCTACAAAAACAGAAATTATATAATGGTTCATTTAAAACACTATAATAGGTCATTTTCAAAAAAAAAAAAAAAAACACTATAATAAGCTTTTTTATTTAAGTCCCAACAAATCTATTTATTAAAAGTCCAAAACTTTTAGGGGGTGTATGGCTGATGGGTAAAGATTATGCAGGATAGCCAAACAAGATGTAAATGGTTCAATCCAATTGAATTGATCGAAAATAATGTAAAACTGATCTAAAATAATAAATTTGAAGAATTTACTAGTATGCATATCACAAAATGGCTAAAATAGCACAATAATGAAAATATTTGCACACATAGCAAAAAAATAAAAATGGAATTATTAAAAATATCAGAAGGCCCATGACATAGTCCAACTATTTTTAAACCATGTGCAACTTCTTTCTCCCTCCTCTACTAATAGTAAATTGATAGACTTCCATTAGTAGATAATAGAGATGGATAAATTCTATCAATAGGGACTGATAAAATCAATTACTAATTACTAATAAATAAACATTTTGAAAAGTAACATGAATAAGAAGTTGATTCAATCAATAATAAATTGATAAGCTTCCATCAATAATAAATTAATAAACTTATTATTGATATGAAGGACAAAATTCACAAAAATTACATCATAATTGCGAATGAACTTATTTACCATAAAGTGTTATACCCAATTCTTCCATTCATTTTATGTTCATAACATGGACAGTGGTAAGACAAGGTAGAAAACAAGTAAATATAAAACAATAATAATAGAATAGCTAGAATGAATGATTTGCACAATTTTGATTAATAAAAATATGTTGTTGCCTTTCCGCCATAGCTGTTCTTACCCTGTGCCACACCCATTTGGGCTTTATGGGCTTTGATACTATACGAGAGAATATGAGGTTCCATCTCAAAATCAATTGACAATGAAGAGAGTGACTCATATCTCTTTTATATTGATGTTGGACTCACCCACTTTCCAATGTGGGACATTTGTGAGATCCTAATACAACTAACAACCAAACTACTTCCATTCCTCTTTTTCTTCTCAATCCATCCCCACACTTTTCTGGGTTTTTCTTCTTCTTTTTCAATTTTCATTTGAACCCCCATTTTGCTGATTTTGTTTGATTGATTTGTGGATCTTCCGCTTTAGATCTCCACAGACGGAATTGCCTAATTGCAGAGTGAGTTCTCTGAATTTAAGCATAGGGTTGATTTGGGCATTTGAATTTAAGCATACAGTTTTCATATTGGGTCAATGGATTATGGGACTTTTTGCCTCTTTTGGATTTCAATTTCAGGCTTAACAGATTATGGGTTCTTGTTGTATTGTGGCCTTCTTGTAGTTTTTCCACATAGTTTACCCAACAGGAGTCAGTTGAATTGTGACTCATTTTTTCTTCTTCTTATTGCTTTTGTTAGTTTAAGAGCCTGGAGCTGATGAAATGAGGGATGTTATCCTGCTTCATCAACTTTCTCAGGGCCTGTTGGTTTCCGTCCTCCGACAACATCGTACCGAGCGGTTCGGATTCGGCAGGCTACCATGAAGATCTACTATGGTATAAGGACATTGGACAACATATGAATGGTGAGTTTTCAATGGATGTCGTTCAGGCCAATAACTTACTTGAGGATCACAGCCAGATTGAATCCGGTTCCCTGAGCTCGCTCGATTCCGGGCCATATGGAACCTTTGTTGGTGTCTATGATGGTCATGGCGGGCCTGAAGCATCAAACTACGTGTATGACAATCTTTTCCAGCATCTAAAAAGTAAGAACTCTAATCCAGATGAAGAACTTTTTGTTGTTATGATTGTTGGACTTGGGGTACAAGATTGAATTGAGTTCATGTTTTTCAAGTATTAGAGTCTGAGCATTTAATTTGAAAATGCAGGGTTCACCTCAGAAGAACAATCAATGTCACCTGATGTGATAAGTACCGAGGAAGGGTTTATTTCTCTAGTGACTAAACAATGGCAGATGAAGCCCCAAATTGCAGCTGTTGGTTCATGCTGCCTGGTTGGTGTGATCTGTGGTGGCACCCTTTACATAGCCAACCTTGGAGACTCCCGTGCTGTGATGGGAAGGCTCGTTCGGGCGACCGAGGAGGTTATTGCGGTTCAACTATCAGCCGAGCATAATGTGAGCATAGAAGCTGTGAGAAGGGAGATGCATTCTCTGCACCCAGATGACTCGCATATAGTAGTTTTGAAGCATAATATATGGCGAGTAAAGGGCTTAATACAGGTATAACTCCCTACACCGCAAAGAAATTTCCTGCCAACAGAGGATATAACTCTCATCCTGGTGAAAGTAATGTCATTGAAACATGATAATGAGTGTTTTTTAGGCTTTGTTAGTCTCTTGTAGGATACTGAGCTATAGATATAGTTGTCAGGCCACGGCCTTACTTAAACATGATCTCTTTTAAGGTTGTACAACTGTGTCCTTGAGTTCTAAAGATATAGATGTCCAGCCTCGAGCTCGATGTCGTTTCCATTACTGCGATTTCCCGACATTGTAGAATGAGGCATTTGAGCATGTTGTCGTTCAAATTACATATTCTTTTCTTTTAATTGCAGATTTCCAGATCTATCGGTGACGCCTATCTAAAGAAGGCTGAATTCAACAGGGAACCCTTGTATGGTAAGTTTAGGCTTCGCGAACCGTTCACTCGGCCAATATTGAGCTGTGAACCATCAATTTCGGTGCATGAACTTCAGCCACATGATCAATTCATCATATTTGCCTCTGATGGTCTATGGGAGCACCTTAGCAATCAGCAGGCTGTGGATATCATTCGAAATCAACCACATAATGTAAGATATTTTTCTTTGTCATAAACGTATGTATGATTGTAGTTCAAGTATTTCGGTCGACGAGGGACTTTTCGACATCTAAATCTACGAAACTGCCTGCTCCTAATTGTTTGATTGCACTTCAATGTATGTATGATTGTACATCGAGATTTTCTGATTGTTTGAAGTTACATTTATCCTCATACAGGGAAGTGCTAAGCAGTTGGTAAAAGGCGCCATGCTGGAAGCAGCTAAGAAACGAGAAATGCGATATTCAGATTTGCAAGAAATCGACCGTGGTGTCCGCCGCCATTTTCACGATGACATCACAGTTATAGTTGTTTTTATGGACTCAAATCTCGTGAGCAGAGCGAGCTCAATCCGAGGCCCAACTACATCTTTGAGAGGGTGTGGCGTTATCTTACCAACAAAATCTCTAGCTCCTTAAGCCAATACCCGGAGAACTTAACATGATCCGATGTCGCCGACGACTCTTCTTCTAGCTGTTATGGACGTACATAATGCAGGGTCTTCAGGAATTCCATGACCCATCAGCAAATGAATATCAAGTATAAGTTAACACAAGAAGGTTCATAACTTTTTTAATGCACAAGTTAACATTTAACATAGCATGTAGTTTCAACCATTTGAGCCTGTAAAGGAAGAGCCTAGAAAATTGAGCTTAATCTAATGTAGCCTTTTCTAGCCAACAAGATTCTTTCTTTCATTTTTTCTATATTTCAATTTTTGTCCTTTCTTCCCATTCATTTAGGATTAAATTGCTTGGGCTCTGTAAATTATATGTAAGAAGTTAGATGGATTATTCCAGAAAAGTGAAAAGCTTCTGTTTCTGCACTAAAACTTGCTTGTTCTGAGTTCTGACTGAGTTCTATACAGAAAATAAAAAATGAACCAGTCTATTTTACACATCTTTGTCACACAATCAGTTCTTATTTTGTTCATCATTTGCAGCCTCAGACAACTGTTGTTTGCTCATCTGATCGATGTCGATGGAAATACTATTAACCTCCAGGCACTTCAAGCTTACACTCTCGGATGCAAAACTATCCATCCCGACACGAAACTTCCCTAATCTGACACCTTCAGTGCTCACTATGTTTTCAGAATATTCGAACTCTACCGACTGCTCCAACGCCTTCTGGCTACTCTTGTTGAAGTTGTGAGCTTCATTTAGTGCTTCCTCCAGCTCTAGCCAAACCCGAGTCATGGTTGGGCGGTGCTTGGGTTGTTGTGAAGTGCATTTCAGTCCAAGTCGCCCCATCTTTATCATCACTCTCATGTCGCATGGCTCAGAAAGAAGATCTGCATCCAAAATCTCATCAACTCTGCCCATTTCTAAGCTTGGTCTTGCCTGCAATTTCACCCACCTATTCAAATTCAGTATTCTAAAGCATCAAATGCAAACGGATGCATAGATAAAGGCTGGTTACCCATTCAACAATATGGCGATTGGGGACGGGTTTGTTGGACGCGAACACTGGTCGAGCGGATACAAGTTGTAGAAGAATAATTCCGAAGCTATAAACATCGCTGAATGGAGTCAAGTGGAAGGTAGAACAATAGGAAGGGTCCAAGTACCCCGGTGTGCCTTTGATCTGGCTACTCACATGAGATCGATCACCAATCGGACCCGATCTCACCAACCCGAAATCTGAAACCTTTGCCTCGAATCCATCTCCGATTAAGATGTTGCTTGGCTTTACGTCCCTATGGATTATTCCCGCCTTCATCCCAACATGTAGATGAGCAATCCCTTCCATAACCGAAAATAACATAATTCCGCCATTCGTTCTTTAACCGCGTTTCTTTCCCTCGAAAATATTTACAAATAAATCATCAGAAACTTCATACCTTTGGCCGCCCCAATAGCAATTTGAACTCTCTGTCTCCAAGTCAAGCTTCTTCCTCCACGACCTACACAAAACCACAACTCACAACACAACAAAAACTTGACCAAAACATTTGATTTATATTAACATGAAAATGACATGAAATATAAGATTTACCAATCATGTAATCTAGTAGTGATCCATTTGGAACATATTCGTAAACCAATATTTTCTCTCGTCCATTTGCTGTCAATACATTAATTGCAATTATCACCTTTTAATTAAATTTCTTTCTAATTAATTAAATGCTCAAACAATAATGGCATCTCCTTTTATGTACCTGTAGTTTCTTCACAATATCCCACCAGAGCTACCAAGTTCTTGTGTTTTACTGATGATAATAGCTTCACTTCTATTATGATGAGGAACCAAACAATTAGAATCAAATTAGGACATCATTTTTGCAACTTTTAGATGCTTTTATAAAATTGATCCATTTAATAGCTTTTTAAGCTAATATTAACGAAAATTAGCTCAATATTTTTAATACAAACAACTGCAAAATGAAAATATATTTCTAAAAAAATATATAAAAAGATGGAAAATTTAATTTAATAAAAAAATTCCAATAAGAACCAATTTCAAGAGTTTTATGAAAGTCTAAAAATTAAAATTGAATATACTTATAAAAGTCTAGAACAAACTTAACAAATGTGTAATTAAAATATAATAAATTTGAATGTTTAACAATTAAAGTGAGACATTTGAAAGATTAGACACCAAAATAGAATGAAGCTAAGTTAGAGACAACTAATGAAATAAAATAGTGAATTAATTTACCATTTCGAAATTCTTCATGAGTTGTATAGGAATCAGCATGTGGTCTCTTTATGGCTACAGTTTCGTGACTCTCAAAAATTCCTTTATAAACATTAGCAAACGAACCAGACCCCAACAATAATTGGGTGCTGAAATTCTTGGTCGCCTTCTCCAATTTCTCGAATTCAAATCTCCTCAGCTGCAGTTTCTCCTCCCTCAAGCTTCCCTCGGGATCATTCCGCTGCCGCGCAATTCTCCGCCGAAAAACGCAAAGCAGCAACGCGCCCAAACACACCGCCGCCGCCGCCGCAACTCCGATGGCAACCGCGATTATGCCCATTTCTTGAGCAATGCAAAAGTGGCGTGGGGTTTAGTTGATGAAGACACAGACTCGAGGGGATTTAATTCTTTAGAGCAGGACGGCACAGTAAGCCAAACGCAGAGACCCCATAATAATATAAATTATAACACATGAATCATTATTTAAACCATGTTTGAGACATTTTTTTATTCATTTTCAATTTATATTTTATGTGATTGGAATTTTATACGTACTTGGATTGATTCAACTCTTTTGTGATGGCGTCTCTATTCTTTTCCTATCTATCTTTTTTTATCATTCAAAAACTGGGTCTTAATTTTCCAAAAACTCTTTTCATCATTGACTCACTCCATGATACTTTATTAACCTATCAACTTTATGATTTAACTTTAATGACTTTCTATGATGACGCTGTTAACTCCTAAAGTCTTTTTATTTTTTGGAAATCACTTCTGAAGTTTCTTCAACGTCTCAATTCTTCATGAAGTGTCTAGTTATTAATGGTCTTATATATATGTTGGGATCTATCCGTATTTTCTGCAAATTAGCAAGTTCAAAATATGTCTCAAATTATTTGAGGAGTTTCTTTAACTATTAAACAATGCTTCTTCTTTTATTTTGTCTTAGTTCGAGTTGTGGATGAAGTTCAAGTTTCTCTTTCATATTTTTCATATATTCTTACATTTTGATTTCTATCTTTTCCGAAGGACGACCCAACGGTTGAGGCGCGCAACATTTGAGACATGCTTCCTCTTGGAAAGTGTTTAGAATAGAAAACTCTTGAAGTATTTTGGGTATAGGCCTTACAACTCTGGATGTTGTGGGGCTCATATTAGGGGTGCAACAAAAAATTGAAAAACTAAAAATCGAATTGAACCAATCTAATCCAATGGATCAAATCGGTTTTTAGCACAAAGTTGGACATATCGGTTTGTAATTTGAAAAAACTGGAAATATTGGATCGCTTCCGATTTTCATTTAAAAAAATCAATAAAAATCGAACCAAACCGAAATATATATATTATCAATAAGTCATATAAAATAATTTTTCTTCCATTATTTAGAAGATTTTCTAAAGTCTTAATAATCAATCTCTTATAGTGAATTATTTTTTTATCCTTCAAATGTTAATATATTTTCGAAACGAAGGTATCTTAATAATTTTAATTTCACTCCTATTTCAAGTAAAAAAACATTCTTATATAATTTTTAATAAGTTCAAAAATACTTCCTATAACGATCCTAATTTCTCATCAGATACTAGAATAATTATCATGCATGCATTTATTTATGAACTTCAAAGTAATGAAGACCTTTACCAAAATTCCGGAAAAAACTAAACATGCTTTAAATAATATTTTTAAATAGTTGTCGAGAACCCCTTGAAACAATGAAGGCATTCTCTCTTTAGTTTCCTCGAAACCCAGCCGTTTCTTCGCCGCTGGTGGTAGGGGCAGCGTCTTTTACGGCTTGTTTTCTTGTGCGCGTGTCGTCTGTGAGTCGTGGTCGACGTCGACAGCAAGGGGAAATTCGTCTCGATTGGTTTGTGTCACGTTTTAGGCAGCAAGTTGTTCGGTAATCGAATTTATTTTCTTTTCCTTCAATTTTTTATGATTGAAGTTGGTGGTTCGAAAGTTTGAATTGTCTTTTGGTTAAATTCTACTCTCAGGCTTGAAATCGGTTTTGGTGGTGGAGTTTCGAAGTTGTCGGTGTTGGTGTTTTTGGGAGGTTTTTTTGACTCGCTCGCTTGTTGAATTTGGGGTTTAAGTGTTGTTAGAGGTTAAGGTATGAAAGTTCTAAACTTTGATTATGATTTATTCGAATTGCAACCTAAAGTTTGGACTCAGTTTAGTTTAATAACTTGGAGTTAGGTGCCTTAATCCGAGTTAAAATCATTGGGATGCTAGGAACGAGTTCGAGCTTGAGTATTTTAAAATAGTTCGGTTATGTGCTCGATTTAAGCAAAAGCCTATTTACTTTTTTGTTCAACCTGTAGGAAAAAGGGTTTAAGCTCGAAAGTTCGGTTGACCCAAGCTAGTAGTTACCGTATTTTGACAAGAACGGGTAAGGGAATATACCTCGGAGGTTGTTTGTTTGCTTGTTTTTTATTTGTTTGTTTTTTGCTTGTTGGTTATTTGTTTGTTTGTTTGCTTGTTGAAACCTGCTGCTTTAAATATATGTTGTTAGTTTATGTTATAATACGTGTATGCTTACCTTACGTGCTCGAGTGATTCTAAGTTAGTAGTATTGGTTGTATGTTGCTTGCTTTGAACCTGTTGCATGATTTATGTATTATTGGATATCGATCGAATACGAGTATACTTGAACTACGTGTAGATGTTGATTTTCATATGGCTTAATTTACTCATTTGAACCACAACACGCATGTATCGTTGCTATTGGTGGACCTGAATGCTAGGTTGTTGTGAGCATGCATTTAAACCTGAGATGAAGCATGTTTTATTCGAATTAATTGCTAGTACGTTAATTGCGTGGTTGTTGTCGGTTGATGAGAAATAGGAAGAGCATGTAGATTTGTATGCCTGAACATATTTTGCTTAATCTTGAATTGCTGG
This sequence comes from Sicyos baderoa, assembly GCA_037832685.1. Taxonomy (NCBI): domain Eukaryota; kingdom Viridiplantae; phylum Streptophyta; class Magnoliopsida; order Cucurbitales; family Cucurbitaceae; genus Sicyos; species Sicyos baderoa. The sequence goes on along the minus strand of JBBMEF010008163.1, from coordinate 6,499 downwards.
CAATAGATCATAGGATCTGTTCGCACTTTTGACCCATCAGGGTCTCTTTCCGCCATTAGGGTGGCTTGGTTGTATGCGTGACACGTCAAGGGGTGACCCATAGGGGTGTAGGGTTGGACGCGACCAACACACTCTGACGGATAGAGGTTAATGTTGTAAGAGACTTCGCACGTTATTAGAGCGATGCTCACTACATCGACTTGAAGTGTGGGGAGACTGACCATAGGGTCGATAGTCTGCTCTCGGGAACTTGACATAGGCTGGGAACCTGGTTGTCCATACGTGTAACCTAGCTGAGTGGCCTAAACTGCATAGGGAGCAGTAGTGGAAATCTGGCATAGGCTAGTTGTTCCCTACTGCAATTGTCGGAGTGGTTTGGACAACTCCAGGCATGGCACCGTGCGTGGAACCTGATGCGTTCGAGTTGACCCCACCGTGTCGGAAGAACCTAAGATAGCCCGGGCCACTCCAGTGGATTGTCCCTGGCATTTAGACACTCCGCCCTACCCGGGAGAGTCCGGGTAGAGGCCTCTTCGAGTCTCTCGGCATCGGCTAGCAAGACTCCTCCGTGGACTGTGTTAGGAGCCATCATGCTCAGTGACATACGTACCCTGGAGCTGGGATGGATCCCTTCCTTTGTTGTGTTTTCAAATACTTGTTGGTTGCTTTCACGACTGCGTTGCATCTATATTCGAATGCTACTCCGGTGGATTGTATCTCTTACTGAGTTTTAAGAAAACTCACCCTTCGTTTATGTTGGTTGTGGCTTCCATCCACATGTGCAGGTTTGTACTAGGACGACTAACCGAGGTAGCTGAGGTGACCGGAGGGAAAAGACTAGTTTAGACACGTGTCGAGCGTCTCTTTGTTTTGTTTAGCGTAGTCATGCATTATTTTGCACTGTTTTGAGCTAGAACACGTGTTTTGTTTTTACGAGCGCTCACTCTGTTATTTGTTTGAACTGATGTATAACTTTGAGTTACCTTACTGTATATCTGTTTGAGGAATTTTAAATCGTCCAAGCTTCTTCTGATTTTCAGGTACGGGTTTCTCATATTTTAGGGAAAACTCTGCCGAAATTTCTAAAAACATTTCATGCATTTAAGTGACAGCTCGGTTAAGTCTTACGGTCTAAGAACTGGGCTGTTACAGTGAGCATGCTAGTGGATAGGATTTCTGTGATAAATCTCTGGCTGACATGTATGCTTGTTTCACTTCACATGTTAGTACCATGCTAGGTTGATGTGTTCTGGCATGTCTGATTTCCGTTCTTTGTCTCGTAGTGCATGTTAGTTTTGATTCCTTGGAAAGTAAGTAAAGCCTGTTTTGGTTGCAATTGTGTTCTTAGAGTAGAACTTGTTAGGAGACATCATCTAGAGGCGAGAATGGCATAATGAAATTTGCCCCACAGGCAGGAATGCGCGAGGACGTATGCTCTGTCCCTGGTCGCCAGTATGGTTTAGCTAACCATGCAATTGGCATAGCCTAGTCCGCAGTACTTGGGCGAGAGTGGCAAAACGTACCGATGCCCCACCGATCGGGAGGATGACGAGGCTTGTCCTGTCCCCGGTCGCCGACATGATCCACATCGTGTCGGCATGGCTCAAGTCTGCAGCCTGCTAGGGCAGGACCGACCCGTGGCGTAAGCCTACCTCGGGCGGATTCTAGCCTGAAGCGAGCGGTGGTTCAGGCTGACTTAGTTAGGGTGTCGAGGGTCTCGCACCACTATGATTCAGTGACATCGATCCGAGTCATTTTGGCATGCGTACCTGGACTAGGGTAGCTTTCCCTAAACCCTAGGAGAGCTCCCTAGGCATGCGGCATGCGGTGTGCGTGCACACTCATTATGCGCCAAGAGGAGAGCTCCCTCGGGATCTTGAGTACAGTACACTTTTCCGTTCAAAGATTGTAGAGTTGAGCTTAGACCGAGAATTAGAGAATCTCGAGAGATCTAGAGTTACAGGATAACTCAAAGGTGTAAGACCCCGATGGGCATCAGAGTAAAACCACGAGTTGGCATCAGTTCTGGGATTGTATTGACAACCCAAGAAAAGTAAGTTGGTCTGTGTTGATAGTTGTTTGCATGTATACTTGTATGCTAGATGACCAGTTGTATCGTACTGTACCTCGGTTGGGGATTCTTACTGAGTAAACTTGTTTACTTATTTTTGTGGTTCTTCCACCAGGTAACTTAGGACTACACCGAGATGGCTAGAGGAGGATGATTGATCATGAAGACCGTTGTGGACACTCATTTGTGTCTAGTTTTGTTGTCTTTATTGTTTATTCAGCATGTAGATGGGCACGAAGCCTTAGGTTTATGTTTGAGATATTGAACTGGTTTTCTGTATTTCTGGATTCTTTTATCTTTGGGATGAAATAAAATATTCTCTGATCAGAGACCTTGTTTAAAATGTTTTGAGAACAGATGCTTGGAAACAGAGACGAGTTCTTATTAAATAGATTGATGATTGTGTTTGGATTTATAAATGTTTACGTTTTGTTTTAAATAGTCCGCATTGAATGTTTTTAATCCATGCATGCTGGTTAAAGACCTAGGTTATGACCATTTTTGGGTCAGGTTTTTACATAATCAAGTCCCAAAGTGAACTCGTCTTCTTCTTCTTTATTCCGGCGGTTTCAACGTTTTTTCGGCCATCTTCTTACGTTTTCCAACTAATTCATCTTCTTCTTTTTTCGACGTTTTCTTTGGTTTCTTCGTCGATTTTGACAATTTTCTTCAAATCTCTTTGTATTTCGATAATTTTTCTTCGATTTTTTTTTGTTTTGTTTTCTATCGTGGCCCCATGACCTTCATAATTATATATCGAAAGCGAAAACCAACTCGAAACCCTAATTTTTTGGTGTTGTGGAAGCTAAAGATAAATATTGTATTAATTATAAATAAATATTGTATGTACAAAAAAAATATTGTATTTAATTATAAATAAATATTGTATGTACAAAAAAATACTGTATTAATTATAAATAAATGTTGTATGTATAAAAAAATATTGTATTTATAAAAAAAATATTGTATTTATATAAAACAGTATTTATGAATACGCATTAATAATATTGTATTTATAAATAATATTGTAAATTTTAAACTATTTGCACCTATAGTCATTAATACATTTTAATATTGTATTACAAATAATAATACGTGACAATATAATTTTTTCTTTATAGAACCTAATACTATATTTATAATTTTCTCAATAAAAAAAACTATATTTAATTTATATATTAATACTAATTAATATTATATAATACCCAACATAATGATATTTTTGTAATAAACTCATCTTCAATCTAGGTAGTTACATAGGTGGTGGACGATTGGTTATCGGTGCTGACATTAGTGGGTAGAAGAAGTAGAAACCTTTTAAAAATGTTTTCATTTAACATTAAAATAAAATTTTGATTAAAAATAAATTATAAAAGAGATACTAGTTTTACTAATTAATTTAAAAGTGACTATTTGTGTAATTTTTTTCCCATTTGACGACTCTCGTTAAAAGTCTAAATATAAAAGATATCTTAATCGTCAATACAATACTAATTTGATATTTATACTTAAGTAAGAAAAATATAATATTTATACATAAAATGATCAATGGAACAACATTAATCCATAATTTCGTATTTATTTACTAATATATAATTAAAGTTTTTAAGTATTTTGAAGAAAAAAAAAACAAATATATAAATACAAAAAAAAACACAGACATATTGATGATTTGGGAAGATTTTTTAGGAGCCAATTTAGACGGAAGTTTAAAAAAATCAACATAGTGGTAGATTTTCTTTAAACGTTGATGAAAGAGGGAGGGAGGTTGCTTTTATCTTTTTGTCTATATATGAAATTTTTAATAAAACACGCGTGGTTAGATTTGCTAAATTCTCCCCATGTGAATAGTTTTGCAAATTTTTTCTTATTTAGCCTACTCATGCTAAAAGCTCTTAAAATTTTGATATAATTAGTTATGCAGATGCAAGATATTTATCTCATACTTTCAAAGCTAAATCTCAAACTAGCTACTTATTCACGGGTGTGGGAACAATTATATCATAAAGATATGTAAAGCAAACTATTACAACCACTTATTCAAATCATGCAAACGTTCTTGCAATTCATGAAGCCAATCGAGAATGGGTATAGTTGAGGTCAATGACTCAACATATTCGAGAACTTACGACTTGTCTTGTACCAAAGATATTCCAAACAACAATATACGAAGTCAATACAATATGTATAGCATAAATCTAAGGATAATATATTAAAGGAGATAGAATTAAAGATATCTTACTAAAACTCTTCTACACACATGATCATGAGGAAAATAGTGACATCAAATAGAGACGAGATAGAAGATGACTCTTAACTATTTTGATTTTTTTTATTATTATTTTGTTGCCAACTCATTAAATTTGTAACCATGGTTAACTTTTTTTTTTTATTTCAAGGACTATTTTTAAGCTTTTGTTAAAGTTGAAGGACCAAAATTGGACTTTTGAAAGTGTAAGGACCAAAATAGAACAAAAATGTTAGTTGAAGGACTAAAATTGGACTTTTGAAAGTCTAGGGACCAAAATGGAACAAGGGTGATAGTTGAGGGACCAAAATAGTATTTTAACCTATATTAAAGGAGATAGAATTAAAGATATCTCACTAAAACTCTTCTACACACATGATCATGAGGAAAATAGTGACATCAAAGTTCAACAAATATCTTCATAAATTTTTTTTTTATTTAATTTATATATTGAGTTAAATCTATTTATGATTTTGTGAAATTGGATGAAATCTATTAATTACAACTCGGTAGAAATATGAAATTGTTTGATATGAAATTTAATAATAATAAATTTGTAAATATAAAACTTTTCATATATCAACTCCTTTATATTCTCATATAATAAACATATATATATATATATTTATTGAAAAACTCTTTACATTTCAATTTATTGAGTTTTTATGCTTGATTATTTTATTACTTATAAATTAGTATAGTAGTAACAATTGCTATTTGTTTTTTCAAAATATAAAGTAACAATTGCATACAAACGTAAGGTAACAAATTATTGTAGTTATTGGATCAATTAAAGATATTGAAATATATATATTAGAAAGAAAAAAAATATATTAAAATATTGAATTTAATTTTAAGCACATACGAGTGATATATTTGTAAATATGTAAGGTAGTTAGATTAGATTAGATTAATTTAATTTAATTTATGTATTGAGTTAAATCTATTTATGATTTTGTGAAATTTTATTAAATCTATTAATTATGACTTTGTCGAAATATGAAATGGTTTGAGATGAAATTTAATTATAATAAATTTTTGTGATTTTTTATTAAATAAATATTTTAATTTAATTTATAGATTGTGTTAAATCTATTTATGATTCTGTAAAATTGGATTAAATTTATTAATTATTACTTTGTGAGAATATGAAATGGTTTGAGATGAAATTTATATAATAAATTTTTGGGATTTTTTATTATATAAATATTTTAATTTAATTTATATATTGAGTTGAATTTATTTATGATTTTGTGAAATTGGATTAAATCTATTAATTATGACTCGGTGGGAATATGAAATGGTTTGAGATGAAATTTAATTATAATAAATTTGTAAATACAAAACTTTTCGTATACCAACTCCTTTTTATTCTCATATAATAAATATGTGCTTATATATATTGGGTTTATTCATCCTATGTGAAGGCCCATGAACTAAGCCTATTAGGGCTGTTATGTTTTAAAAGTGATTTTAAATCACTTTTGGTTTTTCACCGTGAACCACCGAGAGAAGAGACGACAGAGAGAGAAAAATAGAGAGAAAAAAAAGTTTCAGCCAGCTTCAGTGTTTCAGCGTTTCCAAGTTAACCAACCGTTGGATCAAGCTGAAATTTTGACACCGTGTTTGTGACAAATGGTTCTTCAATCTGAATGGTGGGATTTTGTTTTAGAGGCTTCTACATTCAGATTCCAGTGGCCATTCGATTCCACAATTTATGAGACTTTTCTATTTGTTTTTCTTTGGTTTAGTGTCGTTAGTTGTCGAGATAGTACAACTTGAGTTTTTATTTGTTGTATGCCCCTAGTTATAACTAGGGAGAACTTATTGTAGCCCATTATTGATTATAGTGGAAGTTTGACTTCGGTCCGGGGTATTTTACTCCTCGGCTTGAGGAGGTTTTTCCACGTTAAAATCGTTGTGTGTTGTGCTTGATTTATCTACAATATATGTGCTTGCTGATTTTTCGTTAGGAACACAAGAGAGTGAATAATTGATCCCATAGATATAGTGTTTATTCCCAACAAGTGGTATCAGAGCTCCGTGGTTGAGTTTAATTAGAGGTCTTGTGTTAAATATTTATAAGAGTCATAGTGGTGGTTGAATGGTTCTATTGAATGGATCAAATTATCAAGTGTGGAAAAGAAAAATGGAAGATATTTTATATGTCAATGATTTAT
>JBBMEF010008145.1:0-23470 GCA_037832685.1 Sicyos baderoa | reverse complement strand
ATATTTGCAATATTTTTAAAAAGTTGCTATAATTCTAATGCAGAGTAGGAAAATTGCTATACAGCGCAAATTCCCAAAAGAAAACAACAATTTCTTATTCTTTATATACCCACAATCAACTTCCTATTTTAGGAAACCACTAAAAGGAACTCTCCAAAACCCTACATATTTATTTAAAAGTAGACTTAACAACTTAAAAACACAAATAAATACACAAAACAATTTAAACACAAAATAACAATAATAAGGGAAAAATAAAATTTAATAATGAATGATAATTAAAGAAATTAAATCCAAAATCTTAAAATATTCCCCTCTTAAAGAGACTTCTGTCTCGGAAGTTACTTTAAGACACAAACAACTCCGGATAACGAGACTGCATCTCGTCCCTCTTCTCCCAGGTAGCCTCTTCCACCTTCTGACTCCGCCATAAAACCTTCACTAAACTGATCTCTTGATTCTCTAACCTTCCTATCACCAACAAGGATCTGTACGTGTTTCTCTTCAAAACTCAAATCTTTAATCAATTGCAATGGCTCAAAATCAACCACATGGCTCGGATCTGCTATGTACTGGCGCAACATGGAGACATGAAAAATATTGAGCACTGTAGCTAGCGACGGTGGCAACGCCAAGCGATACGCTACACAACCAATCATCTCTAAGATCTCAAATGGACAAATAAATCTCGAACTCAACCTCCCTTTCTTACAAAATCTCAAGGTTTCTCGCATAGGTGCAACATTTAGAAACACATGACTGCCAACATCAAAGTTCAAATCTCGGCGCCTCACATCAGCATAACTCTTATGTCTACTATGAGCGGTAAGCATTCTTGACCTGATCCTTTGTACTGCCTCATTAGTGACTTGGACCAACTCAGGGCCCAACAACTTCCGCTCGCAAACTTTATCACAATAAACTGGGGATAAACATCTCTTTCAATACAATGTCTCAAGTGGTGCCATCTGTATCGTTGCATGGTAGCTATTATTATAAGCAAACTCCATCAAGTGCAAGTATCAATCCCAACTTCCTGGAAAGTCAAGTACACAAGTCTGCAACATTTCTTCTAGAATCTGATTTACCCTTTTCGTCTAGCCACTGTCTGTGGGTGAAAAGCAGTACTAAACTAGCACGTTGTACCCAGAGCTCGCTGAAAACTACGACAAAAGTTACAAGTGAATCTAGCATCTCTGTTAGAGACAATCTTACTTTGCACACATTTTGACTAATGTTACGAAACATACCGATGTCAAGAAACTTGTAGGAAATTAATTTCTACGTAGATGACTCTCATGGATTAAACTCATTACCTTATGTACCTTAAAACCGTCTTTGACCACTTTAATTTCTTTATGATAAGTTTATAGGTTTAGAGCTTTTAGTTTTCATTGTTTTCAGATTCATTCTATTGGATGTTTTAACTTTTCTTTTAGTATGGCATTTTCTTGTGGTTTTATTTTATATACAATTGCATGTTTGAGTAACACTCTAATTGAATAAGTCTAGAAAGTCGGTTACAACTTGAACTTCTCTTGTACGATATATAAATTATAATATAGGTTTTTCTAAGTAATTGTAGTCATCACTTAATTTTGAGAGAAAAAGAAAAAAAAAACTGTCCTCACCACTTACTAGATGAATTCTTTTGAGAGTCCTGGTTGAATAAAAGTGTGTTAAGTTTCCAAATTGTATAACTAGACTTTTTTTCTTTCTCCTAATTCAACATTCCAAAACACAGGGGATAACAATTTTATTCCTCTCTCAATGACATATGTCATTTAGAATATCACGACATTCTTCCATCCATCTTCTTTTTTTATTGTCAATATAGTAGTCATGTGCGCTAGTTTATGGGCAAGAGTATTCATCTCTCAATTACACAATTTGAAAGAGATAAACCTGAAATTTTTTGCCATTTATAGCGTTTCTTCAATGATTCTTCCAACCTCTGTCTCGTTCTTGCAATTCTTAATTTTAGTTTGCCCCTTTTCTATTTTATGCTCAAAACTAAAGCATATTTGGAGTCAAAGTTTCCAACATTTGACCCCTTTATATTATACATATATATTAGATCCTTATTTATTGTATTTCTGTCGTTCTAACTAATTAAACTAAGTTAATTAAAAAAAAAAAAGAAAAAAACTTTTCTCATTTAAGAACTAGTTGATTCACATATATTTTTTCTATAAAATTTGTAGTGGAGTATAACATACATGCAATAGTTAGGTATCAACCAACACACCATAGTCTATTTTAAGCTTAATCTTAAATGCATAAAAACAATAATACCAAAGATACCAAAACCATAAAGATATATAGAACACAAACATAAGTAAGAAAGAAAAAGAAAAAGAAAAAAGAAAAAGAAAGCATTCATGTAAAAGAAAACAAAACTCGGGTGTCTAAACGAAGAGTAATAATGAATGGTAATTAAAACATTTGGAGTAAGATAAAATATGATTAAAAAAAAAAAAAATCCACGTAGAAAAATGTGGAACTTAGAGAGAATGATCATGTAAAGAAATACAGAAAGATTATTGTCATGCATTTGACCCCAATATAGAGAAATTGTATTAGATAATCCGATTTTACAAAATAATTACAGATCTAGGCAAATTTAAAAATATTAGCATCCATAGTCAAATATATAGTATAAATAATACTCATCATACTGTATTATGTATTAATTATTCGATATAAAAAGTATTATTTTATATCGTATATATAATTATGGTTATTAAATTTTTTCAAATTTTCTTAATATTATAAATATTTTATCAATTTAGTTTATTTCTAAAAAAACCCCTTGAATATATGCACCTCATCAAGATTGAGGTTTCAACTTTTTAAGATGAAATTATTGAAGTAATCAATTACTTTCGAAGCCATTATTATCAAAAAAATCAATGAGCCTTTTGCGGGTTAGTTTATGGATGTAATTAATATAGATATATACATACATATGTATCTATATAAATGTACATATTTATTGGATCTGTGGAAGTAGGGCTGCAGCTGCAAGCCTGAAATTGCAATGAAAATAGTTTTGAAAAAAAAAAAAAAAAAAGGTATTATTACTATTGCATAGTATATGGACCTCTATCTCTTTACACAATAATTATAATATTCACAACCTAATGCTTATTTTGTAACTCTAAAATCTTATAGCTCTCCTAAAATTAATTATTCTGCCAACTTTTCTTTTTCTTGTTCAATTAGAAGGAATTAGAACATTTTTTAATACAATTGCATGGTGGCTGAATTCCTACACTACAGTCCTTAACTATTATTTTTTGTACTTAAAAAATGTCCCCAAAATTTTCAGTCAAATATATAGTTTCAAAATGTTGGTACTTCAATTTTCACCTCAAATGCCTTTGTTCTCAATAACCTTTATCTTTGTACCTCAAATCTGTTTTCAGTATCACAACAATATTAAGTGTTGAAGATCAAACCTGTAACATCTAAATCGATAATACATGTCATTTACGGTTGGACTATGTATACTTTAACTTTGGTACTTTAATTTAATTGCCAACCTCGATTACTTTTTCTTCCATGCTAATGGATGGATTGCCATAATCAATTTAAACCTGACTCAACTATAATTGATATATAGTCTTTAAATTGTAAGGTTAAAGATTCAAATCCTTATCTATCGAGAGGGATTTACTAAAAAGGCAGTTTGACTCTACAATATCATATAATTCGATTTTATTATACCTCTCGACATGATAAGCACGACAATCCTATACAGATGTCCATATTAATATGATATTCATGTTTATTTTTAAACATATATATTCATAATTTTGCTTTTGATTTCACTCAAAAAGTCTCCACGGCCAATAAAAATGGTTGTTTATATAGAAATCAAGAAGTTTATAGAAAGTTCCAAACTTAATTCATGTGGGAAAAAAGAATTCTATATATGATTATAAATGATAAAGTAATACACACCCTTTCTTCATATATTATTTTAATTTATGAAGATGTGTCAAATTTAAATGCTGTCGATGCCGCAAAGTATATGGTATGGAAAACAAATTTAATGCTAATATATATATATATAATATAATATAACTTTGAGTGAGATTTTTAAAATGAAGCAAACTTGTGGAAGAAGAAGAAGGCATTCTATTATTATTGATATGGAGATTTCAAGTTACAACAACAAAACCCCTTTAGTTCTCTTGAAAATATAAAACATCCTGACTAATTGTTTAAAAATCTAATGAAAACCCTATAAAAGGCATATTTATATGTATAGTTGTATACATATATGAAATCAACAAGAAGCAACAATTAAAACTAAAACTTAACTAATTATACCTAATTTCTTAGATTAGTCTCCTTATGTGAGTGTCATGATCTTCATCACATGCATCTGCATAAATAACCAAAAAAAAAAGAAAGAAAGATTTTTTGAGCTTATAGCAACAAGTGACACTACTCTCTAATCATAGAGAAATATTTACATCATGCCCGGGCATCATATATAAAATAATGCTCAGCTATGTGGTTCAATATGAGTCACAATCTATTTTTGTTTACTTTACTTTTTTATCTTTTAAATTTAAAATTAAATAGATTGTGGCTCATATTGAGCACATATGTGGGCATTATTTTATATATGATGTTCGGGCATGATTTAAATATTCCTCCTAATCATATATTTCATGATGATATGAATTAAGTGCCAACCTGAATATATAGCTTAAATTGCTAACTTTAATTTAACTTTAACTGATAATTTACTTGAAAGGATTGGGTTCATCTGGGATTGGATTCCAGTCCCACAATCTGTCCGAGAACACGGCAGGCAGCGTGTTGAGGGCGAGTTGCTGCGGCCGAGGAGGTGGCATTGGCTGGTAATATTGCGGCGGTAGAGAGTTTACGAGAGCGGCGGGAGCGGATGGCGGCGGTTGTTGTTGAAAGTGAATGAGTTTTTGTAGGTCATCAAGGGAATTATTGGAGGGTGGAGAGAAGAAAGAGGTGTAATTGGGCAAGATGAGTGAAGAAGATGAAGAAGGTTGTTGTTGTTGCTTATGGAGAATAATGGATTGGTGATCATCTTCTTCCATGGAGTTAGGAGCAGTAGAAGTGGCAGCAACCATCATGTTGATTAATGGAGTTGTGGCCGGAAAAGGGTTTTGTTTCGAGAGGCCGAGGGCGGTGGTGACTTCTTCACAAGAGCTCGAGGCAGAGGTGTCTGCCGCGGTGGCTTCGACAATGGCACCGATTTGAAGGTGATGGTTCATGTGGAGGAATTGAGACTCGAAGCTCATTTGAAATTTGTCTGTGGAGGACGATGAGGTTTGAAACTTAGCTGTGCCACCGAGAAGAAGGTTCTTCGGTGTCGACGAGCTCGCCACTCGCGATGACGATGCTCTCGATGGGAGAGAGCGGGGGACGGATGGGTGATCTTCAACTCCAGCTCTTTTGTAAACCCGACACAGCGAAATCTCAACCTGCGAATCGGATGAAAAAAAATTATTCGATGTGACCGTCATCAACCCGAGGTGAATTTCGACAGAATTCGAAAGCAAAATCCCTCGGATTTCCTTATCCCTCTGAAAACTTGAGAGGAATTTAAAGTAGATCACGCAATTCGTGACAAAACATTTAAACAAACTCAAGAAGTACTGTCAGAGACTGATCAGTGATATGGCAGTACAAAACAAACACAAGAAATTCATAAATTTCCTCCAGCGAATTTATGATCAATTAATTAAGACCCAAACTAATAATAATAATAAATAAAAAAAAAAACCCAAACTGATTTCTTTTTCCATGTCTCAAGATATTCAAACAACTCCGCAACCCAAAAACCGAACCGAAAATTGTTAGAAATACAAACAAAGCGCGAAGATTTTAGAGTAAAATAACGCAATTAGGTTACGTAACAAACCTTTTGATACCGCTCGGTCTCATGATGCGGTAAGCGATACTCGTTCATAATCCAACTCGAACGAATACCCTTTGGGGCCTTCCCAGAATAAAATACTAGGGTTTTCTTAAGGCCGATAGACCGAAAATCCTCGGTCCGAATCATCCTATCCGCCCCAGTTGCCTTCCAGTAACCGGAAGTGGTAACTCGATTAGGCCGGTCTCCGTTTCGGTACTTGCGATCCCGAGGGACGTAGAAGAACCACTCCTTCTCTCCAATAGCAGCCAAAGCTAGAGAAAGACTCAAAATTGATGAATTGGAAGAGTAAAATGGGGAAATGAAATGAAGAGAGAATTATAAGAAGATACGTACCAGGAAGCTCCCAAGGGTCATAGCGATAAAGATCAAGGAAAGTGATGAGTTCGACATTAAAGCGTTTGCCCTCGACCTTACGGCGAAGGTAGAACTCGACCAGTTCTTCTTCGGTAGGGTGGAAGCGGAAGCCGGGCATGACGACATCGTGTTCGTGTTGGTCTTCACAGTAATTGTTGTTCTTGGAGCTGCCTTCTTCGTGCCTCATCGTTGATGAACTGTTAGCTGCAATTGCCATAAAATTTCTAATCAAACCTAAAATTCAATATAATATATCCCTTTCCTTTTTTTTTTCTTTTTTTTTTTTTTTGACTCTTTTGGTATTGCAGTATTTGATTGTAATTATGTATATATATACATATGATAGTGAAGGAGAGCAAGTGTGAGATGACAGAAAGATAAGAAAGATGGTTAAAATTTTATAAATGTGTCGTACAACTCCAAAAGTTTCTCTTTCTATCACTTAAAAATTGTGGGTCACTCCAATTTTTATTATTATTTCATATCTAAAATAGTGAAGACGTTATAATAATATATAAGAAATGTGATTGTTCAAAAAAAAAAAAAAAAGTAAAATCTGTGAAATATTGTGAACATCCATCTCAACATCAATTGGTAATGAGAGGAGTAGTCCACCTACCTTATGAACACTAAGAAATATCTTTACCTTATCAATATGTGATTCTCAACAAAATCAAGGCTAAAAAATTCACGTTATAATAATATATAAGAAATTGCCATGCTTATAGAAGAAAAGTGACCATAATGGAATAAGTATAATGTAGTAACAAAAGATTACAAGTTTGAATCTCATACGAAATATTATATTATTCGGAAAAACCAAGTAAAAAATTGATACATTTTCCAATTTAAGAGACTTAATTGAAATTTGTAAATAACCAATTAGTAAAAAATTGAAACCAACCCGACATTATATATACTAAAACACAGACATTTTATAGTTTAGTTTCATTTCTTTCTAAACATACACACTTTCATTAATCAAACAAATAGAGGGAGAACCCCCTCAAGATCAATAAAAATAAACATATATGGTTTATTTTGATTATGATCAATAAAAGTAATAACATCCACAAAATTAAGTGTATATTTAGGACCAAAAGTTCATAATTAGTTTAAAGTTATCCCCTTATTATTATTCTACTAAAAAACATATATATTATTTTGAATATAATTTTGATTTCTAAATGGGATTTTTTATGTATAATAAATAAAAACAAAAAATTAAAGATCAACAAAAATATATGAATAACAATTTTTTAGAAGAAATTCGTTTATAACAAAAAAGGGGATGGTTTAGGAGAAAGACGTAAAAGCAAGGATGATTTCAATTAGTTCAATAAATATTCTTTAATTAATGTATGTATAATATTCAATCAATGTACCTAAACAATTTTCGATCAGTATCACAGTCATTCAATCAGTATAGTCTTCAATCGATGTCATATACAGGGGCGGACCGTAGTGGAGACTAGAGGGGGCCATGGCCCCGCCCATCCCCCCTCCAAAAGAATATTTTTGTTTAGTAAAAACTGATGATGGTTCAATGGAATTGGATACCCAATTTTTCATTTGTTCATGGTTCAAGTCCTACAGGTGCTTGTTTTTTATTTTAATTTTCTCTTCCATTATTTTTTTTACTTAATTCAAATATTTTCCTTTCTTTTTTGTGTGTACTTTTCCATTTTTTCATAGCTTCCTTTTGGCTTTTTGTGTTAAAAAAACTGTTATTTCATTAATTTAAAGATAAATAATAAACTACTTTTAGAAATATTTAAATGATAAATTTTTCTTTTTTTGGAAAATACATTAACAAAATATTTAGATCAGTTTATAAATATTATGAACATTATGGTTAAATTCCTCCCAAACTCATTTATAATGTGAGTTTTTTTAAGAGAATCTGAAGAAATGCAATAAAAAAGTTTTCAAGGTAACTCTTTTTTTAAAGTTATTATCACTGTGTTTGTATCTTGGATAAAATACTTCCTTCTTTTTGTTGACTACAGTATTTATATTTCTCTAATATTTAATTAAAAGATTTTTATTTTTTTTATCGAAAGAGTTGATATATGTTGGTTCGATGTAATATATATATAATCGTATATTCATAGGAGTGTTAAATCAACATTTGACATTTGAATAATATAACATATTTAGTTCGATTTATAAAAAAAAAATTGGTCCCCCAAACCATTAGTCATGGATCCGCCCTTGGTCATATAGATAGTCTTCAATAAGTACAACATATAGTTTTCAACCAAGAAATAATTGTGACCTAAAACAAATTCTGTTTCTAAAATGTATTTTTAAGTACCTTTTGTCCAACATCTTAATTAGAGGATAAAAAAACAACATATACGATATAATATTTAGTGTATTCGATTTTATCATAAATAGTTCAAGAAGGTAGGTGAATGTATTCATAATATTATTGAGTTTATTTTATAAAAGTATATGATTTAACTTATAATTTCACATAAACTCGAGGCTTCTCGAAAATGTATTATTAGTGGTGGCAAAGTCAAACGTAGAGTTTTAGATATTAGTGGGAGTTAAAATAGAGGAGAGGTGTTGGTTTAAGATGAGAAAATGACATTTCAGGCTGAGGACAGGGTGGCTATAGCGGTGCCCCTCTCCTTCCAAATTAAATTTTAATTCTCTTTTTTGTCTTTTTTCCTTTTCCATGGCTTCAAAAATGTCTTCCGACGTTTGGATGAGTAATTGTACGAGTGATTTTAATAAAAAATTATTTTAAATGATTAGAAATTAAGTTTGTAGTAATAGCTCCTTGAAAATAAATCTTTGAAAAAGAGAGAAATTAAGTTTGTAGTAATATACATATATGTATATATGTATATATGTACATACATATATATAGATATATATGTATATATATATATACAAAAAGAAAGCGAGAAAAATAAATCTTAAGGCATTCTGGGTAAAAATGAAATGGGAAGAAGAGCGAACAGCCGTGGGAATTTCAAGTATTCTGTTAGTAATGCTACAAGATCAAAATAACAGCCAAACAAAAAATTTACTCATATGAGCCCAAATAGATTAAGCCTCGGACAGAATGTCTTTAACAAATTTAAGTGATGAAATAGGGGTTTATTAAACCGCAATAGAGCAGAACTTTCAACTGGGAATTGAACTTTGAACTAAGGGCAATGGGGAGAAGAACTGAGATGAGATTGTTAGGACCTCAGCAAATGACGACTTGGGATGATTAAGAGTTTAGAGTATTACGGCAATTGTATCTAAAGATAATATTTTTTTTAGCATAGGGAGAACTTCAACATTATGATGTTCATTTACTTTTAGTAGTTATTACACCTATAAGAGCATCACTCAGGACGAGTAATGATTCAAGTTTGGGAGTTTGATGACTCTAAAATAGAGTTGGATTTCAACTTTACTTTGCATCATTGTTCACGCGCTTTCATGGAAGATTTAATGCGAGTGAATAAAAATAAGAGGAAAATGTGAATTCGCTAATGCACACGCATTGGGGGGATAAAATGGAGAATATGGATTATAGCGCGTAAAATGACCAAAATAGCATGTTTAGCATGTAATTCGCATGGCGTAAGTTGATTACTATTTTTGCAGGATTTAGCGCAAGTGGAGCGATGCGATGCTGAAGTTTACAACACTCAGTTGCGAGCAACTTATGCTCGGGAGACAACTGCCAACACACTACAAAACAAATAAAGAAAGGATCGCTTATCAGCACGAAGTTGACTAACCAGACAATTAAGAGACAGACTACTAAAATCAAGGGATTCCTGCCTTAGAAAAATCAAGACGGAATTGGCAAGGATGCAAAAGGAAAGTATCGTGTGATTAAATAATATCATTCTGGAAGATTCGGAGAAGTTGACGATGGAAGCCTATAAATAGACTCGTATTGTATTAGGTTAAGGAGGTTTGAGAGATCAGATGTTTTGGAGACAAACACAGCCGAGCGAAGTTATTTATTATTTTATTTTTTATTTCTGTTAGACTAATTTTACTTCAGTAATACATTCGAGCATGTTTACTATGTCTTGTTTTGTGTTTTTTGTCGGTATCATGAACTAATTTCGTTAGGGCAAAAGTAGGAGAAAATGAGTTGTAGCAGCATGTTTTAAGAAGGAATTGGAAGGAGTAATCTAGAGCATGTTAATTAGGTTCTTAATATTAATAGTGAGTGTCGACCGGCCATCCACACAAACTAATAGGTTGTAAATCGAAAGAGAGGAAATAACCTAAGTCTAATTTGCATGTTTAATAGGTTAGTATTACGGATGTAATACTTTAAATCGAAGTTTAGGAATAAACGCGTATTTGTTACATATTTATCGCCAGATCTAAATTACTTCAAGTCGCGGCGGAAGTCGGGCTTGATGCGAACTGAAGCGAAGCGGAAGTTTGAGCAACGTAGTATGATAGATCTCCTTACCGCATATTTCTTGCTAGTTCATTGTTGTTGCTACTCAGAAGTATCTTAGTCTAGCCTTATTTCTCTCATCGGTTTCATTACTATCATTATTTAATTTTATACTTTTATGCTTTTCAAAACAAACCAACTCAACCATATTCACGTTTTACTTTCACCTCTAAACACCACTTCAAGTAGATTTCAATCCCTGTAGAAATCGATAATTTACTTGCTGCAAACCGTGTATACTTGCGCGTAACTGGTTCCGAGTATTGTTTAGCGATAAGTTTGCTTGAAATTAATTACTACACAATTTATATAACAGTTCATACACCAGTCAAGTTTTTGTCAGCGTGTTGGCTAGACAAGTAATACTTGTTAGTATCATGTTAAGATGCTTGTTTGTAGTCTCTTATAAGTGTTAATATCCTTTGACTATAGGTTTGCATGTAGAGAGGTCTTGATTTAACTTCTTAGTATCAGGTAGGTTATACTTGTCATCATCTAGAGTCTAAGAAGATTTGATACAATGAATTTTTTTAAAGAAGCAACATCTTAGGAGGTATGTTGATTCAAAAAATGAGGAAATATTCTAATATTTATAAGGACGTAAAATACTTATCTCATTTATATATTAAAAAAAAAACTTATCTCATTACCGATATATTAATAACTTATCTCATTACCCATATATTAATTTTAAAAAATTAAACATTTTCAAGATGAGATTGTCAGTAACAAATATATTTATTTATGGTATAAATTCATACTCATTAAATTTCCCTCCTAGTTGTTTGTTTTACAAATTTGACCCTTCAACCAATTAATTGCTTAAATGAATTTTGTCTTCACATAAGAATAAAGACAAAAGAGGAAAGGGGTCCCTTTTGGATTAGTTGAATGTATTAATTGCTTAATTCAATCAGTTAATCAAACAGTTATCATTATGTTTTCTTTTTTCCTCAAATATCCCGTGGTTGAAAACCGTTGGACGGTTCATCAAACCTTCTTATTTATATTTACGGAGAAAAATATATATTGGAGACGAAAATAAACCCTTTGCATGAAAAAAAAAAAAAAAATAAAAGACAAAAATTAAGGTTGTGGACAAATCACCGACCAATATGAGAAATACGAAATGTTTTTTTTTTTTTTTTTTTTTCCTATTCTGTATTTTCATGGGCCATAATTTTAAGTTGGTATTGGGACTATAGATTATTTGCCACCCACAACCATTGATGTTTAATTAGTTTTGTTTGATGTTTGTAATAAAATATCTATCAAGATGTCTATATATATTTCGATGGAGAGTTTTGTTAGTTGAAAGATTTTAGATTTGATATAGAAATATTTATCGTAAACAATATGACGCTTTATTAAATCACAAACCTTACTAATTCGTTTAGAAAACTTTTGTAATTTTTTTTTCGATAAAATTATGGGTATATGAATGTTGAATTGCGGTAAAGGAATTTTTTAAGATCAACCTAAATATTTTCGGGTTAGTTAGTCTATCAACCTGTTCAACTTTATGTATTTAAGAGCAACTCAACCCATATATTTATAAGTTAAGTTGAGTTCAAATTATGGTTTATCTCCACCTTTCTTTTCAAAGTTCCACCTATAATCCATAAAATATGAAAATAACCAAAATGTCTAGTTAGTACATACTTCTTTCTAATATGGTAAGAAATTATCAATAGATGTCCACTTTTATTCCTAATTTGGGTTTGGGTTGGATTTTGAACTAAGTAAAAAGTTTGTCAATCAGAAAAAATCGACTTAATCCAGAGAAAATCATAAGAGTTCAATTATAGGTGAAAAAGGGAGATTATTTCACATCGAATCTGTAATCATGGAGGAGTCTGATTGAACTATAACTAATCAACTAAGTCAAGATGCCACAAAGCATTTCGATGATCAAGAATTTTAATTAATTGTTCTAAAGTTTATACCTTTTATGATTTTGTAAAAAGTATACAAATACGTTTGCGTACATCACTAACATTTTTGTAAGCCTAAGATATTTAAGGCCCCGTTTGATAACCATTTGATTTCTTGTTTTTTATTTTTCAAATTTAAGCCTATTTTCTCTCAAACTTCCTACAATTTGTTTCATCATTTCTATCATGTATACATATTTCCTTAAGAAAGTAGGGGAAAACCAACCAACTTTAAAAAACAAAAAAAAGTAGCTTCCCAAAATTTGTTTTTGTTTTTAAAAGTTGGTTAGTATTTTCCTACTTTCTTAAAAAATGTGCATAAATAATAGGAAGGATGGAGCACATTGTAGGAAATTTGAGGGAGGATAGGCTCAAATTTGAAAAACCAAAAACAAGAAACCAAATGGTTATCAAACGGGGGCTAAATCTTTGATTTTGATTTTGAATTTTTTGTATGGTTACAAACTGAGAAATTGACTTCCTACTCATAGACGTAAGAAAACAGATATGCACTTTTCGTTTTTGTTGATAACATTACAAAAATTCTCTTTTTTCTTTTAATTAATTAGAAGGCATCAAATTTTCCCTTTTTGAATGATTGGCTTTCTTCAACCTAAAAATCAATATCCTAATCTTATAGCGATTTCAACATTGTCATCATCTTAACTAGATTGTCTTTCTCAAGGAAGGAAATTTGAGTGGTTATGCAAGGTTTCATTTAATTTGAATTTTTTTCTCAAATTATAACTTTGGTTCCTAAAGTCAAAAAAAATAAAAATAAAAATTAATAAATAAAAAATAAAGTCTAGAGTTTATTATCCTATCATTTTCATTAAATTGAGTTAGAAATTAATCAACCTTTTTAAAATAAAGAGAAATCTATTTCAATGTACTCCACACTATTAGCTATATATTAGTTAATATGATAATTTATCTTGAGAAAAAAAAAAAGAGGATAGAGTACTTTTTTTCTTCTTGAGTTCAACAAGCAGCTATGAGAAAATTCAGAATGTTCCATTCGAAAATGTAACTTTAAGGGGTTTTACATGAATAGAAAAGAAAAAAAACTAAAGAAATATCATCAATATATTAATTTTATTTTTTTTAAGTATACTTTAAAAAATAATAATAATATATAGCCAAAAAATAGGCAAAAAAATAGTACGTTTATATAATATCAAAAGGGGCTAACAAGAGCAACATTGCCGATAGAGCATTAGCTTAGTGGCATTGTATATACCCGTAGACTTTGATGTCACGTGTTCGAATCCCAACACCAGGGTCGAATTCTTACTCAAAAAAAAAAAAAAAAACAAGAGCAACATTAAACCAAACATCATTATAGCTTGATGGGCATCAAGTTAAACTTTAAATTAAGTTGATATTGTTAATCTCGAGATCGGATCTTAGTTGGTACACTAAAAAAAACAAGAGCAACATTAATATAAACTAATAACCATGAAATTATAGGTTTAATTTGAATCCCCATTTTATTATTATTATTATTATTATTATTATTATTATTATTATTATTATTATTATTATATATATATATATATGAAAAGGGTTGTGCATTTAAAATCATAACACATCCATTCCCTTTTAATTAATATTTGATAATTTTTAATTGCGGGTGAAAATAAAAATTCAAAATTAAGTCAGTGGTGTGATTGGTTATATAATTTAGTGTAATTCATTTTCACTCTACATTTCCTTCCCCAATTTGAATTCAAAAAAAAAAATCAAAATTAAACTCTATATTAAATAATGGAGAGATTAATTCAAATCTTTCAATATCTTGTGAACAAAAATGCATATCTAGTTTTAAAATTAAACAAAAATGAACTTGATCCCATTGTTATATATTGAATATCCATCTTGTCTTTGTTCATTTAAGTTAAAAAAAAATGTAGTTGGCTAATCAATAATAGACACCATACTAAAATTGATAGAATGGATACACATTAATTGATAAAACGACTTTAAGCATTGTCATACACAAACAAGTTAAAATGACATATACCTTACGAATCTGTGATCATGACCAACAAATAAAGAAAACATATCAACAACCCTTTCGATATTTGTTTCTTCTTTTTTTATTTTTTTTTTGATTCCAATAATTGAATGTAGGGGATTCGAACACATGACTACCTAGTCATTGGACATACACTAATGCCACTGAGCAACTTGACTTTGATATTTGTTTCTTAAACTTACATCTTACCTAATATCATTTAATTACTTCATATATTTTAGATCTTATTATAATGTAGTTGATGTACAAATGAATCCACTTAAAGACCATTCTAAAGTTAATTTTTTTTGTCAAATGAATCCACTTAAAACTGACCATTTTCATAGTGATACATAAGGTATAAATTGTTGGAGATTCTCATCTTGTCTCATATTAAAAAGATGTGGAATACTCAACACAATTATAATATATGTTGGTTACTTTCCTCATCTTTTTCTTTTTTTTTTCTTTAATCATTTATTGACTTTGAAGTGTTATCTTAAATTGGATATTTGATCCATAATTTAGTCCATAAATTCACATTAGAAATTTGAAATGGGTAAAATGATAGTATGTAGTTAATTAGGAAATTTTCTGTCCTATAACAAATTTAAGTACATTAAACATTAAAGAAAGTACGATTACTAAAATAGAAAACAAGTTTTAAAATACATTAGAAAAAGGAAATTTGCACTGTATAACAAATTTTTTACTCTACATTAGAAGAAATTTTTTAAAAATATTGCAAATATAGTAAAAAAAAATTTATAGACTCTATCAAACACTATTAATGGAGTCTTTCAGACACTATTGATGGGGTCTATAAATTTGATTTTGCTATATTTGCAAATATTTTCAAAAAATTATTATTTATGCCATTTTTTTGCCTTATTATAATATACGTGCAAATTCCCCTTAAAAAAATTGTATTTTAACCAATCTTATTTTTTCTAATAAAAAATTCTCAAAACCTTGACACTTTTGAATTTCATGTAGATCATTTTTGAATAAAAATCTACATACATATACGGTCCAACTCCGTGACTTACAAATTATAAAATGAAGAATTTTATAAAGTCGAGTTTTGATATATTTATGATAATCTAAATACAATATGTTACATAAAATATTCAGAGTCGACAAAAACAAATTGGAGAGAATGAGAGAGAAAGAAAATGATTGTTAATTGCCCTATTCAACAAGTAACTCTACCAAGAGAGGACATCTCAACTCAATATCTCAGGTTGAAGGTTTGAAATTTTGAAACCAATCCAAATGCTGTCGTCATGTTATGTCATATTATCTTTTTCTTTTTTCTTACAATATTAATAATAAATAATTCAAAAGTACTAGGAAGAGTTCAATAATATATATATAATTTTAAAATATAAAAATAAATAAATAAAAAGAAGAGGAGACGTCAAAATTCAAAAGTTCCCTTTTTTCTATATATTTGTAATCCTCACAAGTTTCAACTAAATTAAACAAATCATATCTATTACACATATAATCAAATCTTCTACCAAGTTCCATTTTTTAATGCACCCAATCGAATCTTCTACTAAGTTTCTTTTTTATTATATTTTATATAACACTATATGAGAATAAAGATTCGAACATCTATTCTTGGGCAGAAAATATAATGATGCCATCTCAAAATATATTGAGGATTTTGCATTAATTTTTTGGTAATAGAAAAATTAAATTTAAGTTCTATCACTATTTGAATTTTATTAATGATAGAATTTATCTAGAGATAGATATTTATCACTAGTTGAATTCAAACATTAATAAAAAATTATGTTCTAATACTGATAGAGTAGACTCATTCTATCATTAATGAAAAATTATTTTCTATAAATGAATTATTTTAAAAATTATACTATAGATATAATAATATAAGAGGTAGAATGTGTCTATGGTAAATTTGGGTTGATTTTAGTTTAACAACTACAACCGCTTAATTGTTTTTCAATCTTTAGTGAAGATAATTGATGCCTTATTTATTGAAGTATATTTGCTCTCAAATAATATGAGAGCTAAATACCGATTTTTATGTTCGAATTCATGGCCGTGGAATTGAACTGGATTACCATCACTCTAGATAAACAACACGTCACTAAGTACTCATTCAATTGGAATGTTTAATTTTACTTTAAGAACTGAATTTAATAATTATTTTAAGAGGTCTAGTTTATAAATTTCAAAATTTGGAGTACTCATATTCAAAATGAATATGTAAATAATACTAAAATATGGGTAGAATAGTATATATCTATACATTTTTTACAAGATTATGAGAGCACCATATATCACATATACCTATCATAAATATATTGTGGATCTAGAGGGAGTTAGGAGGCTATGGTCCAAAAATTAAAATTTGAATATGTGTAACTATTATTCAATATGTAAAAAGTGGGCCTATGCACATTTTAATACATAAATATATGTTTTTGAAGTAAGCACACATACACATATGATTGAAAGTCTACGATTTGGTCATATAGAATTAAAAACCTTCGTCCTACATAAAATAACAGGTAGGGTCTTGGAAATATTAAATATTAAAAAGAAGATTATTAATTATTTGGTCAAAGGAGGAATTTAATTGAATTAAAGAAGTTCCATTGTGCCATTGTTAGGGTTAGAGATAAACGGTGGAGTTTGGTAAGGCTATAAAGGATGGAGGACTTGAATAATAAATAATAATTAATTAAGGGGCATATGGGACTTGGGTTTGGGAGTATTTTGCACGAGCCATCACAATCCAATATTTACATGCGTGGCCCATTCTTATTCACCATTTCAATTCCGACGAACCGCCACTTTCCGGCCATTGTTTTTCATTCTTTATTTCTCTGCCGACTCTTCAATTCTTCTTTTTTGTTTTTGTTTTCTAGTGTAAGATATTTAGGGTGTGGAGTGGGTGGAGGAGAAGGTTGGAAGAAAGGACAAATGGGTCGAGATGACTCGGCTTGACCGGGTCATCGTGGCAAAAATCGAGCGATTGCATATTCAAATTTTTTTAATTCAACTACAGTTGAGATTTGAACTTGTGACATTTTAATCATTAGTACACATTTATACAATTACGTTATTGTTAGTATGTGCAAAGAGAAGGAAAATATTGGTCTTATTAAATGATGCTGATTAGCCAAACAAGCTACCAAGAACAAATAAAAAAAAAAAAAAAAAAAACTAATATAAAAATAACATAATCATCTCCCTCACAAGAAGGCTTAGAAATGCATATGGGAAAGCGTTTGTTGTGGAGAAAAGAAGTCTATTAGCAGTAATGGATTGCTCCAAAATATAGCAATGCACTGAAGATGGATGTCATTGGCAGCTGATTGGTGCATTCTAGTGCTAAAATATTGTAAAGTAATTAATTCAAAGTAAACTTAAGTTAAGTATGACTCGAAATCACTTACGTGCAAGTATACGCGATCACAAATTGCAGCAATTAATAAGTTTATAATTTTTATCGATCCTATAGGAATTGATGTCTAGAACTAAATTACTAGGATGAGAGTTATGCGGAAAAGTAAAGCATGGGTTGAATAAAGTTGTTGTTGATTTCTTTTGTCCTTCCATCTGCATCTATACAAACTTTTAACGCAATTTATCAAATATTATTTATGCTTAAACCGCGAAACGGCATTTGCGATGCTGATTTATGAATGCATGCTAATTTATATAATCTTTTACTTGCATTTCTTCTATTAATGCTCATTTACCTTCTTTATTTCTAGATAATCTAAACTAAAACAACCTAAAATATGCTCTATTTAAGAGCTATCTTTCACGAACATAGTACAAGTCAACTTCTATATGTTTAGTTCGACTATGAAATACGGGATTACGAGCTAATTGAAGGGTTGATTGATTGTCACAAAAGAGGATTGGAGTGGTAGGCAAGTAAACATGAAAGTCTTTAATTAGTTAGTGATGCCACGAAACTTCACAAGTGGTGGAAACTAAGGCATGATACTTTGTTTATGTAGAACTTCTCCAAGACAATTGTTTGCTTTTTGGATATCAAGGAAACAAGATAATAACCTAAATACACTATGAATTTGATAGGTAAAGTCTCTATCAAGGCAATCACCTTCTAATCTGAATCTGAAAAAGCATAAAGATCCAAGGTTCCAACTCGAAAATGAAGACCAAGATCAAACGTTCCCTTTATACAAGAGTTGGTGCATGCACGAGTTTGTCACAAATTAGGGCGTGTAAAAGTTAAATAATGGTAATGCTCCTACCATGCTTCAATAGGTAGAGGTTTGAGCTGAACAATAAGGATCCGAAACAATATGAATGGATTGAATAGAGGATGGAATGACACATGATTTGTGTAACGCCCCGCGTTTTCGTAAACACTCTAAGATGGTTGTTGTGTATCCTTGTTTGTATTTAGGTAGTACTTATTGGGTATGAATTTGGTCAACAAGTTGTGGTGAGCAGAAAAATCATCATAAATGCAAATCTCTTGATTTTTACTGGAATTTCTTAATTGACATCTTCTTTATTACCAAATTGATTTTCTGCTTTGTTTCCTTGTTGATGAGATTCGTCGAACGTGACCGCCTTGTAAGCGTGTGATTCTTCATTAGGTGTTGCCATCTGCATTGCTTTTATCCTTCCAGTGTAGCATTTAGCATAGTCTTGCATTATACAAACTTTTAGCGCAATTTATCAAATATTTATACTTATTTCGCAAAACTGCGCTTGCGATACTGATTTATGTATGCATGTTGATTTCTATGTTTACTCGCAATTTTCTATTAACGCTCGATTATTTCTTTTAACTCTTAGAATAATGCAGATAATAACAGCCTAAAATATGCTTTATTTGAGAGCTATCATTTTCCCAGTGGGGGAGTGCAAGTTGGACCTTGATAGCTCTCAAATAGACAGCTATTTAGGCTAATATATTCTAATATTATTGGGCATTAATTGAATGAATTTTAGAGTTAGAATAACATTAAGATGAAAAATTGATAGAAATAAGATGTAAGTATGATTTATTAGTTTAGATTTTAGTGGCTAAGGAAACTAGAGCATTTTAGAGTAAAATATGGATGTCGAATGCTTTTTATACTTAAGTGCAAAAGATCTCACGCTTCGCAAAATTATTGTTATATCTACAAGGTTAGGAACATTATTAGCTTCGCATCCAGATGAATTAGGAAGGCTAAAAGCGTCACGAATCAGAACAACAAAGCAAACAACCTTAGATTAACTACAAGATCTCCCAAACATATTCGCAAAGGTTAAGAGATCCGCTGCAAAAAGATAAACGAGAAGATATGCAATTAACATGGCATAAGTAGAAGATCTTCTCGCGACAAGATAGCGAAAATGTAAGAAATTGAGATTTCTTACCAATCTTGTAGAACCTTGTTCCCAAGTAGCTAATTCCTTGCCTTCCAAGTATCTGACTCCTTAGTCCCAAAAAATCTAAAAGCCTATAATTAAATAGGAGAAGAACAAAGAAAAAAGTGTGCCTATTTTTGGAGTTCTTCTCCCACACTTGGGATTAAGATTTCTAAAGTGAAGTTTGTGTTCCTGGTGACGAGGAGTCATTCAGCAGGCGTCATTTATCACTTTCCAGTTTATCTTTTCTACTTTTGTTCCCTTAGTGTTTTGGCACAAACATTATTTCAATGCAATATAATTTATATTTCATGTCATGCTTTATCTATTTTTAACTATGTTTGGCTAAACCTTTTAGGCGAAGGTTGAGGGGACAAGGTTGTAGAAGCATGTACTAGGGTAAAAGGAAGTTGATAAATGATGCATGTTGAATTAGATCTTAATTTATAGTAAATGTCGACCAATAATCCACATGAACAGGTAAGTTGTTGACTGGCTAATTTTAGTGCTAATATATTGTTTAGTAATTAATCTCAAGTAAACTTAATGTTAAGTATCACTCATAATCAGTTACGCGCAAGTATATGTGGCCGAAAATTGCGTGAAATAGTAGGATGATAAGTGCAAAATTTTGACTACCTTTAATTGGTACATCATTCAGGTCTGCAAAGTGATGTGTAGCTGGAGCACTATCTGGAAGCCAAGTTAAAGGAAACGGAAATGGCGTGACTAATCTGAGAAGGACACGTGTCGTGCATCTATGATGGGCGATAATTACTATGTTGAAGCATCTCGATCTCAGCCGTTGATCATTTAGGCGGGAGCAATCGGGGGGAGTATTTAAGCTGGAGCAGATTTGAATTTAGAAGCTTTTCTTCATTTCTCGAATTTTAAGTTTTCATTTATTAAAGCATTTTTACTTTTCAGCATTTTTCAATTCTAGAGTAGTTGTTTCTTTCGTGTAATTTCGTTCAAGCTACGTTAGATTTCTTCACCAATTCAGTTCGGATTTGGAGTTTTGTTGATTCGAAGAGCATCGCGAAGCAGAGTAGAGGATTTAGATCTGGAGCAATCGTCATTTCGAAGATCGCAATAGGCTTTCTCTTCTCTATGCTTTCTGGTCTCTGTTTACTTGGTTTTTGCATTTGTTGAACTGTTGTTAGTTTGATTTAGCAATTCTACGAGTTTATATGATGCCTAATTACTCTGTTTTTGGAATTGTTGTTGTTTCGATTATTAATATGAGTAGTTAATTTCCTAATCGGAGGAATTAGGTAAGTATGAGTGAAATTGTCGTTGTGTTGAGTAGGAAGATGTTGAATTATGTATTCATGTTGTTTTAATCATAAGTGTGTTTCATCTGATCAACCATTCGTGCTTGCTTTATTTCGATTCCAAGAGGAACGTGATAGAGTGAACTTGCATTGAACCACATTAGGTTTGTTTAAGTTTCTTGCAATTTAAAGATCTGTTAGAGATTACGATATTACTAATGTTGTTGACTCTGTTTATAATTCAATGTTGTGACTCGAGGGAGAGCAGAGTGAGAGTAAATCAGGAATTCACTTTTTACTAGTAGAAATTGATGCTTAAGCAATTTCTTCTGAAAACACCTAATTCATTTCGATATTTGAATTTGACTGCTTATTCCGCTTTAATCATTTACTTTACTTACCTTTATTGTATTGTCGCTGAAGCATTTGATCTCATCGTTTGCTTTAGCATTTCGTTAGTTAATCAATCACAACATAAATTTACATTCACATCCTCTTATTCTGAGAAGAAGTTGAAAATTAACACCAATTTCCTGAGGAGATGACCTTTGAGAGAATAAAACTCACTACAACAATAACTGTGTGCACCTGCACATGTTTGCTTAAGAAATTTTAAGTACTGCATCGAATTATTGCTATAGCATATCTTGAGTGAAATCCAGTCGAGTTGTTTGAAATACCGGGGACAGGGAGTTTGGTTAAATGAACTTTAAATATTAGTTTTTATTGATTAAGAAGTTAGTGAAAAATGAAAGACCAAAGGTTATAAAGTTGTAAAGTCAAAGAGTTGTAAAGTTGTAAGGCCAAGAGTTTGTAAGGCCAAGCCAATAGTCTTTAAATAGGTCTAGAAATAGAGTGTACTTTATTTTGTGAAAGATAGAGCAAGAGAAAGATATAGAGCAAGTAGAGAAAGAAGTAGAAAAATAAAGAAAAGTGGGTTTAGAGAAAATCTAAGTGTCTTACTTGTCTCTCGAGTCATGAAAGTGAAAACTAGCGCGATTATTCTATTCGCATTTTCGATTTTACAATTTCACTAAAGAATTTAAATGATAAGTTACGTTATAGAATAAATTTTAAGTTTTCAATTTTATATGGTGTCTGAGTTTAGTAAATGTCGAATTAGGTCAAAATTCACAAACTTATTATATACAAATTAAAAATTTAGGAATCGTATTAGCACATTTTAAATTGATTAATTTACTACAAGCAGAATTGAAAAATTCAAAAACCTATTAAATACTTTTTTATGTTTGAAGACGTACATAAGCTACAAATACAAGAGTTCAAGAACTACACTTATAATGTAAACTTAAAGTTAATGTTCGTTGGATAATCATGGGTTTCTTTTTAGGAAATTTGTCCTCCTAGCATATTTTTTTTTTGTTCTTCATTATAATTGTAACACATTTTTTAAAATAATTCATTCATAGCATATTTTTCTCAAAATTCTTATTTACCATCATTAGATTTTTATCCGTTTAACTAAAAGACTTTAGACTTCTATCCGTTTAATTGATAAACTTTAGACTTATATCAGTTCAACTGCTAGACTTGTAGAGTGCAAATTAACAGACTTCAATCATTTTTTAGCTCCAAATGAATAAATTTGGGAATTGTGTTATACATGAATTTTTTTCTTTTTTTTTAATATACATGCAAAATTCCCTGCTTTTTAATTAGCACAAACCTCAGAGATTAAGCCTATAAATGATAGCTAGTCAGTCTCTTTCCTTTGCTATGGATTTTTACATGTATTTTAAAAAATCAAGTATACTTTAGAAAATTTTGGTAGACTTTTAAAATATATATGTAAAAGATAGTTAATAAAGTAAATAATATATATATTTCTATATTATATTCAAAATTAAAATGCTTACCAAATAAGATATAAAATTGGTAAATTTTTGGTTAAATTACAAGTTTAGTTCTGAAATTTTTAGGTTTGTTTCTATTTAGTTCACAAACTTTAATGGGTCTTTAAACTATCAATTTTGGGCTAAATAGGTTTCATTTCAATTCTACACCAAATAAGTTAGGAATTAATTAATAAACTGTAACGGCCTGGGAATTCGGACCGTCACTTTACTCAAGAGGATTGTATGTTATAAGGAAAGGTTCTTGAGGTTTCGTTTTCGCTGAGTT
>JBBMEF010008117.1:0-18412 GCA_037832685.1 Sicyos baderoa | reverse complement strand
TAAAACGCAAAGAAATTAGGAATACTTGGTCAATTATATTACTTTTCATCCGAACATTTTGATTAAAATTATTTATTTTGCCTGATAAAATTTCAAATTGTTCATTTTCAAAAATTTTATGTTTTTTTCTTTTTTTAAATACAATAACATATTTTTTACAATAATAAAACAGTATGTGGAATTCAAAAACACTTATTAACTAATGATACATATCAACTTTTATTGAGTTCAAGCATTTGAATTTTCATCATTTTTTAGATGCAATGGAAATTTGAAGTAATGACTATTTAGTATGAATATATTTATGTCAGCTAAACTATTATTCTTGTTAATAAAACAAATGTTAAAACAATTATTTTGCCTAAACAAAGCATCTATTAAAAAATAAATTGGCTTAGACAATATTTAACCATGACAAACATTAGGTGGCATGATAATAATGGCAATGGTCAAGAGAATTATTTATAAAATTTAAAGAATAGAATATATATTCTAAAAAATCATGAAATTTTTAAGAATTTAAACATCTTATAATATTTTGGTCTTATCAATTGCTTGATTTTTGCCAACTACAACAAACCATTTACTTCTGCAATAAGTTATTTTTCCATTATCTTGAAACAAAAATCTTCCAATTAATATCCAACTATTTTCCATAATAATCATTGATGATTGTGTACACAATCATACTTGGGCACTAAGTTTCTCTCTCTAAATGGACAAAGTCTAACTTTTTTGTTTTTTATTGAAAATTTGGTCATTGTGGAGAAATATTGATTTTCTATAAAATTCTGATACTTCCCAAAAATAAAAAAAGATGGTTTTGTGTATTAAATTTGAAGAATATTATAATAAATGCAATTGGTATTTAATTTGAGAGAGGAACAATTCAATATTCTAATTCTACCCCACTGAAAAAAATAATCTCCTAAAGACTACTTTTCCACATTCAAAAAGGCTCTGCCCAAAATTTGGTCAATTCACATTCACTAAGAAAAACAAACAAATTTCAAAAGAGAAATAGATTAACAATATTAATGTATAATAATTCATCTATAATAATCATTTCTTTAGAGAATAATTTTTTGACTAAACACTTAATATATATATATATATGGGCAAACAAATTTTGAGAAATAGATGAACAATAGTGCCCTTAATTATGGACAAACAAATTTCAAAATAGAGTAGTAATTTCGGACCGTAACAGTTGAATTGGTTTACCATCAAACAATAAAATTATTAGACTACGACCTATTAGATGCCTAATATATTTTATTAACTACCCTACTCAACATGTTTTTCTCAAAAAAAAAAAAAAAACTACTACCCTACTAACATGGAAAGGAAAATGAGTGAAGTTCACTCAAAGTAGCCTCCACACTGGAATAAAAAAGCAATTTTTTTTTTAGTTGTTTTAGTTTGGAATGTAGTGTCAACTCGATTTATAAATTTTAAAATTAAATGTTTTTATCACGGAGGCGGATGTTGAATTGGTTTACAACCAAACAATAAAAACATTATGTCACCGATCTATTTTATAAAATTGAATAATATTAAAATGCAAGGAACTAAAACCAAACATTTTCAAAACGTCACACTAATAATATTTAATTGTGAAACATAAGAATCAAATTAAACCAAGGCCATAAATTTAAGGGTGTTTGATCTTTTTATTTTGGGAAGGAGTTTCGAAAAAATATTTATAACTTCCAAACAAATCCTTTTCAAACAAGTAACCATCCAAAATAACTTAATTCAAAACATATTTTTAACAACTCATTTTTGCCAGCACTTTACAAATTTCACATCCAAACGAGTGGGTTATTCCAACTATTCTACAAAAATTTACATCAAAACAAATTATTATGAATAATTTATCTAAAACAACTACAAATTCAAACAAGATTTTGATAACCATACAATTTCTAATCGCTTTAAACAACTTTTAATTTTAATTAGTAAAAAAAGGAAAAAAATTGATACTTTTATTTACGCGGAAGAGTATGAAAATAAAAAGTTGTTTCCATTTTCAGTTTTGTTTTGTTTTGTTCCTTCCACTCACGCGGTACTCAACTTCTTCTTTTCCCATTTAACCCCAAAATTCCATTCCCTTAACCTAAATTTCAACAATCCCATTTCGAAATCAAACATTTTTCACCAGACCCACATCTTCAATTCCCGATTTCTTCATCATAAACGGAGTTCGATCGTGTTTTTGACCGGAACCCATGATGCTGAGGTCATGTTTCCGGCCACTGGAGCGGTGCTTTGGGCGGTGGGCCGGCGATGGGCTGCTCTGGCACTCGGAATTGAAGAATCATTCCTCTGGGGATTATTCCATGGCTGTTGTTCAAGCTAATTCGTGTCTTGAGGATCAGAGTCAGGTCTTCACGTCTTCTTCTGCAACTTATGTTGGTGTTTATGACGGCCATGGCGGCCCTGAGGCTTCTCGGTTTGTGAACAAGCATCTTTTTCCTTATATGCACAGTGAGATTCTGATCAGACTTTTAAACCCCCTTTTTGTGGTTTTTGTTTTGGGGTTTTCGTTTGTGATGGTGGGTTGGTTTTGAATTCTGGTGTTTGTGTTGGATTTGGTTGATTATTGCTCATGTTTTGATGGGTTTTTTGCTTTTTTTTTTGTTCTGAAAGTTTGAGGAGTCTAAGTTTTGGGTAATGAAGATTTGTTTTAGTTGGTTAATGTGCAATTGTCTTGTCCCCTGCAGCTTTAAAGGTATGCTCCCTCGGAGGTCTCTGGTTTGAGACCCACGAGTTGAGCTTAATCGTAAAATCTCTTGTTGTTTCCCGAAAAAGGGCCTCGGGATGGGCGTGGGTTCCCATAGGTATATTAGAGCGAAACTCCAATTCCCAGTCGTAAAAAAAATGTGCAATTTGATTTGGTACTATCATGAATTGATGTAGTGGTCAAGATAGAATTAAGTAAGAGTCATGAATTTACTACAAGTTTCTTTTATATAGAAATGTTGTAGGGTCAGGCAGTATGTCGCGTCATAGATCGTATTTTTAAAAAAATGTTCAATTTGATTTCTCTGGTTTTCTGCTTTGGTGTGGAATATGGAATTAATCAAATGGTTGGATTAGATGTGGGGATGAAAAGAGAGGTTAAAAATTGTTCATTTGAATTTACTTTATGAGTTTCTGTTGCAGAGTTTGCTTCAGAACAAGGTGGGCTCTCGGAGGATGTTATTAAGAAGGCATTCAGTGCTACAGAAGAGGAGTTCTTGCGTCTGGTGAAGCGGGCTTTGCCTGCTAAGCCACAGATTGCATCAGTTGGATCGTGTTGTCTTGTAGGTGCAATTACGAATAAGAAACTATACGTTGCAAATCTTGGGGATTCGAGAGCTGTGCTCGGCCGTAGAGTTTCCGAGAGTCGTAGAGCACCGGTTGTTGCAGAACGGTTGTCCACCGATCACAATGTCGGAGTAGATGAAGTTAGGAAAGAGGTTGTAGCACTTCATCCTGATGACTCTCATATTGTTGTCTATACCCGTGGAGTTTGGAGGATAAAGGGCATAATTCAGGTAAATTTTATTTTGCATCCTTCAAGTTTAATGGCTCCTTGATTTCATTAGAAAAATTCTTGTTTCTTTGTTGCTGTTGATGAATTTGTTCTATGGGTTAATAATCAAAGCTTTTCGATTGGTTTAACATCAGATTTGAAGAAATTAGTATAATTTTTCTTCAACTTTGTCTTATTCTGTCTCCTTGTTTGAAAGCTCCATGCGTCTTTGTTGGCCAAGTTCAATTCTAGTTAATTTTTTCGACTTCTCTAATAGTGATCCTTCTGAATTTTTACGTTCGCTGGATCTTTCGACTCGAATCATCGAATTTCTATGCTTATATTAGCTTTATGCAATGTGATTATTGGTGGCTGGTTCCTTATCTGAGTTGTTGATCTCTTTTGTATTATTCTTATCCTTTTGCAAGTCTAGGTTTCAAGATCTATTGGTGATGTCTATTTAAAGAAACCCGAATTCAACCGGGATCCAATATTCCAACAATTTGGGAACCCCGTTCCATTGAAGCGAGCAGTAATGAGTGCGGAACCATCGGTCCTGACACGAGAGCTTAAACCCCAAGACTTATTCCTGATCTTTGCATCAGATGGCCTCTGGGAACAACTGACTGATGAAGCTGCTGTGGAGATAGTTTTCAAGAACCCTAGAGCTGTAAGTTGCAATAGTACACTCCCAATTTTGTCATTTTCAAAAACATAAAACTCCAAAACAGTTATAAAAAAAATGTTGTAGGAATAATCTCTTGCCACCTACCTAGGAATAAATTTCCTATGGTTTCCTTAACATCCAAATATTGTAGGGTCACGTAGTTTTTCCCCGACCCAAATGCTCACCTTTCTTTAACTGCTACAGGGAATTGCAAAGAGATTAGTGAAAGCTGCCCTCAACGAGGCGGCGAGAAAACGGGAAATGAGATATGGCGACATAAAGAAGATCGAAAAGGGGATTCGGCGTCATTTCCACGACGACATCACTGCCATCGTTGTTTATCTCGACCATAACAGAAGTCCAACTACCAACCGAGCCAAGAATGTGATTACCGGGCTCACCAATGCACCTGTTGATGTTTTTTCTCTAAACTCAAACAGTGAGGCAGAGGAAAAACTTCACCCAATGTTCTGAAAATTTGAATTGAATTTGAGAGGCAAATTATTGAGAAAAATTGGAGGCATGTTAGGTAGGGAATGGACAGGGTTGTTAAACACTAGAAGAAGAAAACACAATACAGTTGATTGATGTAGATAGATAAATTTAAAGTCACTAATTGCTGCTAATAGAAACCAGCTTTCTTTGATTTTTTTGTACTGAATTCTAACAATTTTTTTTTTCTTCCATTGACTTGTATTAAGTTATGGAATTCAACAATGGCAGCCACTTATTTTCCCTCTTACAACATCTCTTTTGTTGATCAATTTTCTATAAGTTTACATGTTTTCTTGGAACTTTTTTTAGTATTCTTTCGTCTAGACGTTGTCGATTAGCGATGCGCACATGATGTCGAACTCGGTTGGAGTTGGATGCATTGTTGATGCATGTTCATGGACAGCCAAGGGCTTCAAGTGGTATGATGTCCAAATTTGAATATGCTATTTTCTGTCATATTTGAATTCATTGATTCCTCCTATATTACAAAGCAACTTGAATTGACCAAATCATGAATCAAACAATAAGAATTGTGGAGGGAATAATAACATATTACATCTTTAAGATTTTAACGTACATATTTCTGATTTTTCAAACATAACGTGTTGTATTGGATGTTATAGGCTAATATTTTGTAGCCCAGCCAGGCGACATCATTTTATTGGACAGAATAATTTTCTTGTATTTTTTGCTTGGTTTGTAGACTATTCTTTCACTCTCTATTTGTTATGATAATATATATATATATATATATATACTCTTTTTTAATTAAACTTATTATTATTTGATATATGATGCTTTGACACTTAGGGCATGTTTGACTTTGGAGGAATGGATTGAGTTGAATTGGGATGAGAAGATAAGTGAGAGTAAGTTTACGTTTGATGGGAAGGAAATGAAAGAAAATTGATAATAAATTTATGTTTGATGTGATGTAAATTGTTGGAGTTATCGAGAACTTATAAATCCATGAACCAAACATGTAAAAGTTGATTTTCTCTTCTCTTCCCAACTCTTTCCATGGGTCAAACATGTCCTTAAGTTTTTGTGGATAATTATTTACTTATTGTTTTAGCTCATAACTATATCAATATTCAAAATTACTTTGAAAAGAAAAAAAAATCAATATTCAAAATTAAAAAAAAAAAAATCACTTATTAAACAAATATTTATTTATTCCCATTATTTTCAATATTAATTATAAGTTTAACAAAAATATATTTTTGTTAATTAGTTGAATTTTTTTTAAAAAATAAACAATAACATTGATTACATACCTCACAAATATCACTTATCATAGTCTTTATCATATCATTTATTATAATGTTTATTATATAACTTAGTGCCTCAAACACTTTTTATAAGATCTTTTCAAAAAAAAAAAAAAAAAAACACTTTATAAGAACCGTCTATTTATCATAACCCTCCCATTATAATAAATTAGGGACAAACACAGAAGCAAAAAGCAGGTAGGTAGAATACAAAAGTGAAACATTATATCCAAACTAATGACTACAAAGATTTCCATATAACAATCCCTACATTAATTAATCTCCAACCAAACCAAAGTTCTTCTCTCTTCTCTATGAACTACAGGATTCAGTGACCAAGAATAATACCCGATCATCCACGTTATTAGAGAATATGAGGTTCCATGCATCAACCAGATTGTTGAGAGATTCCCACAACAAAAAGAGAAGGTTCATCTTCATGGACTGAACTGAAGGTCCTAGATGCCAATCTTCCATCATAGAAAGTGGGGACTTATTAGCCCTGCAATCTCCAGAAACCCAACCTCATCTTTCCCTCCAAATATTTTCTTCAGCTTCTCGTCGCAAATTATTGTTTTCTTGTCGCTCGGTTTCTATAACAACGAAGAATATCATGAACAAATCAAAACAAATATCTAAAAGGAATAATCTAAACCGAAACGAAACAAATCGACTTGACTCGACTCGACTCTGGTTTCTGTGCTTCGTTTCTAAATTCTAAGAAGCCAACTATCATATGAATTTAGTGGAGTAATGTAAGAGAACTCAAGGAACTAGAACTCAAGTACATATCACCAACATGCATGACAACATAAAAATATAAAAAATTTCATAATCCTTTGCATCAAAAGTTACCAAAAGCATGGTCTGAGACACATGCTGAGGAAACCCCAAACAACTGTTCCAAGAAGAATCATTATAACATTATGTTATTAGGGAGATTAATAGGATATATTAGTAAATAGTTTGAGAGTTTTTTTTTTAAGGGAGGATTTAAAATGAGTATTTACTAACTACTTCTAAACAAACTACATACAAACAATTTTATGTAATTAATAAAAACAACTCCTCGTTTTTACTACTAAAATAACTTCTCATTTCTAATCATTCATTTATAACTACAAAAAATAACTCCTCATTTCTTACCATTTATTTTAAATCATTCTTTTTTAAATAACTACTCATTTTAAATCTACATCCAAACAACTTACTCTCTCTAACTCTCTACAGAAAAACCACATACAAACGAGTTTTTTGCTAAGACTCTCAATTTCTAACTCCTCAAAATAATTACTTAAATTAACTCCTCACCCAAATAAAGCTCCCAAATCCTCATTTCAAGAACTACCAGAGAAAGTATGAATAATTAAAAAGATCAACATGGCAACATCCTAAATCCTCATTTCAAGAACTACAATACATTTTCAACTCATACAATACGCCATACAAGCTCCACAAAACCCAACAACTGAGAGCAAAAATCCCCTAATCTAAAAGTACTAAACCATCATCAAAACAAATAATTAAAGCTTTAATAATCATTTCGTTTTTATTTTTAATTTTTTAAAATAAGTTTATTTGATAACAAATTTTAATTTTTGTTTTTAACATTTTAAAATATTAAAGGAATTAATGTTATAAAAACTAACAAAATTAGTTTCAAAAAACAACTTTTTGTTCTTGTGTTTAAAAAGCATGAAAAAATCAATAATAAATAATAAAAAACTCAAAAACTCAAAATGAAATGTGATGTTTTTTTTATTTTTTATACAACAATATTGGGGGAGGGGAGATTCGAACCTGTAATCTCATAGTTACTAGGTCGTACAAGATGCCAGTAAAGCTATCCTACTTATGGCAATGAAATGTGATGTTTGAAAACAAAAAAATAATTATAAAATATGGTTTTTTGGTTTTTATTTTAAATTAAAATTAATTAACAAAATTGTACCGTTTTTATTCTTTAAAATAAATAAAAAACGAATTGATTATCAAAACAGATCATCAAATCACACTGTAAACAGAAAACAGTAAGAAAGTTACAAACAAAAACATTGAAGGTCTAATCTCTACTTATCTGGAAACCTGACAGAAAAAAAATGAAATAAAAACGAAAAACAGCAGAGGAAAACATATTCTATTTCTACCTGAAGATCGTGTTCTTTAATGTGAGCCCAAATGACCTTAAGGGCTTGGGTACGGGAAATCTCGGGAGCGCCGACGAGCGCCTGCATCTCCGGCGAAACCCGCCGGGGCTTCATGATGCCACGTGGCTGCCGGAGTGAGGAGGTGGCCTGATTGGAAGTCGACGCGAAGGCAACGGTGCGGCGGCGGAAGCGCAGATTAGGCGGAGGGGTTTGATAGGGATGTTTGACGGCGGCGGCAGTGGCGGAGGCTCTGGCGGCGAGGAGCGACGTTTCGCCGGAGATGAAGGTGGAGACGAAGGCCATGACCGGAAGTGACGACCGGTTGTGTTCGGAAGATGGATAGAGCGAAAGTTGGGAGAAGCTCGAAATTCTGAACGCGCCTTAATCCATTCAGGTTCTCTTTAATTACAACAATGCCATTATCGGGTTCTGGGTCAAGTCCGAGGTTTTTGGGCTGTATTGATTGGGCCTGTTGGGCCCTATTGTGGTCGAGTGCTACTTTTTTCTTTTTTTCTTTTTAATATAATATAATGATCAAATATAAATTTAGTTAAAATTTTGATCGTTTCATAAACTAGAGTTTAGCCATCTAATTTGAAGATTGTTGTACTTTTTATCATTTGAAGGCCGTTAGAATTCAGTGTCTATGATTTTATAAAATCAAAAATATAAATTTTATAATACATAATCATTTATATATTAAACATGGAAGTTTATTATTTATGCATAAATAATATAATTTTCTTTTTGTTATATCAGTCATTTAGTCACTTAAGTCATAATTTCATCATTAACACAAGAACAACCATTTTCCAATTATTTAATTTGTTGATGATTAAAAACATTAAAGACTATTTTTTATATTTTTCTTTTCCATTATAGGAATATATTATAAATTTTAAAATCATATAGACTAATTTTTTTATTTATTATTATGTTTTACAAATAACTAATTATATATTTATTTATTTGTTTCACAAAATATAATAATTATATATTTTTTTATTTTTTAGAACAAAATTCTATATCTATTAAATTCATAAATTAAATTTTAGTTTTGAAATTATAAGACTAAACTTTAATTTTATTCCATTATACCAAACAATATTGTAACTTGATGCCTAACATGTTAAACTTTAAATTAGGTTGATATTGTTGGTTTCGAGATCGAATCCTAGTTAGTACATAAAAAAAAAAAAAAAACTTTCTTCCATTATAACAAGTAGCTCAATTGGTCAATGAAGACCAATATAGTGATGAATATAATTACGGTGGACATACTTAAGAATTAACTTTTCATGCACTTCCTTGACATTCAAATGTTATAGGATGATATGGTAAGGTATGTCCCATAATATTAGTCGAGATGCACGTAAGTCGATCTGGACAGTCATAGAGATATATATATAACAGAAAAACTAACTTCTATTTTATTATTTTCAATATTAAGTTTTTGCCTAGTTTATCACATTATATCACAGTAGTTTAGTGTAGGGATAAAGTTTTTGCTTAAAACACAAAAGAAAAACCCTACAATCAAATTTCCTATCCCTTCCTCTCGTCTGGACGCAGCCACTCTCCTTCCAATACCCAGCCACGCGCCGCCCATTGCAGGTCGCCGCCGTTCCGCCACGCCGTTCATCACCGGCGTCGTCTGAGCGGCCGCCGCGGTCTCTGCCTTCCGTTCCGACGAATTCGCCGCCGTCTCTCCCTCTCACTAGAAAACAAATTTTCTTAATTGGGCCATTTCTTTGGACCAATAAACAAAGAATAAGTCCATTATAGCCCAAATTGGCCGATCATCGGCAGTCAAATTGTTTGTTGAACAGCGACAGGCGTTGAGAAATCTGCGTTGCCCTAGTCTCTTTGCTTCTGCCGCCGGTGTAGCTTCGTTTCTTCTTCAGAAGAGTCAACCATGCCGACCGTAAGCGTCGGAAGAGATCGCCTGTTCGCTGCGCTCGGAAGAACTTACTGTGAGCTTGCAGTTTTTCCATATGTTGCCTTGTTCATTTATGTATTTGAATTAATTTTGTTTCATTTTATCGCCTGTTTGCTGCTGCTGCACTCGGAAGAACTTATTGCGAATTTGCAGTTTTTCGATATGTCGCGTTGTTGAATTGAATTGTGTAATTGTATTAATTTTGTTTCATTTTCCATTTCTTAGCGCAGGAAGAGTTTGAAGAGCTCTGTTTTAGGTTTGGAATTGAGCTTGATGATGTTGTAAGTACTTTTTCTTGATTGTAACAATGATTTGGATTTGGATGTGGATTTTGTTTTTTACTTTGGCTTGTTGACTGTATAGACGACGGAGAAGGCGATCATTAGGAAAGAGAAGCATTTGGAAGAAGAAGGGGATGATGATGAAGAAGTCATCTATAAGATTGAAGTCCCTGCAAACAGGTACATGTCTTCGTAATTTGCTGTGACTTGTAATTAAGATTATCAGCCGATTGTTTTTTACATATGTTTTTCTGCGTGTGTTTCCGAGTCCAGACAAGTCTTTGAGATTGCTGCTAGGCTAGGCAAGTTATTTGGCTGTTCTTGTGTTGTAACACATCCAATTGATGTAGTTTGTATTCGTTCTTAAAGAAAAAAAATGTGGTGTAGCACTTCCTTTTTGTGGAACTTTTGGTTTGAGAGTAATGACCGAATTTCAGGGATGAATGCCTTTTTATGGTGCACAAATGTTTGTCCATTTGGTCTTTATAGTTTATATTTTTTCATCTCCAATTGGAGATCTTTCTTGTTATCTCATATAGGTGCTTGGAGTATTACTCCGTTTCATTTATCAATGAAATTGTTTATTTTTTTAAAAGAATGAAACAAACTGTTGTCTATTTGTAAATGTAACTGCTTGGGCTTATTTTTCAAAAGTTAAAACATCCTTATACAATTTATTGGAGATTATATAATCTTTTTGAACGTTGTAGTTTTAGGCATCTGGGATATAACTGGTACATATACTTTATGGTTTTGTAGATACGATTTGCTCTGTCTTGAAGGAATTGCTCAAGCATTGCGCATTTTTAATAAGCAGGAGGAGACACCCGGATACAAATTAACCAATATCACCAAGGAGTCTATGCACAAAATGCATGTAAAACCGGAGGTATAGTTTCCTTATAATTTATATTATTATAGACGATTTCAACTTGTTGCTATTGGTCTAAAACTTTCAACCTTTCAGACTTCCTCGATTCGTCCGTACGTGGTTTGTGCTGTTTTAAGAGACATAACTTTTGATGAAGCGAGTTATAATAGTTTTATTGATCTGCAAGACAAACTTCACCAAAACATATGTCGGTAAGTCTTGATCGTAGTTATTGGTATTATATAGCATGATCTTCTTTTATTTTGTGCTTCGTTCTGATTTCCATCAAGCTACTGCAGTTGTAAAGTTACTGAGTCGAAACTCAGAAGTTGTATAGTCTTATTTTAGTGATTCCAGTAGGATATATGATATGGAGTCCAAGTATGTTGCAATGAAGTAATTGTGCCGATCGAGTCATAATTATTTTTTGGTGGATGAGTAATTCATTTGTTTGGTTTGATTTGATTTTTAGATTTTACTTTCTACTCTTCCTATTTTTTGTTTTATTTTCATTTGCACTGTATGACATCACTCAAGATTTTTATTGTATTTATTTTAGACGGAGAACTCTCGTTGCCATTGGAACTCATGATCTGGATACACTTGAAGGTCCTTTCACCTATGAGGTGGGCTTTCCTTATGCTCATATTCTTGGGAGAATTCATATTCTGTTTCTAGTAGTGAGTCTAAGAGAATGTGCTTTTTAACGTTAGATTGACGTTGACTCTGTCATTTACAACTGATCCTCAGTTTCTGTAACATGCCTGGAAAAGTTATCTATAAAGTTGGTCTTTTCATATATCAAGTGTTTGTCTTGGAACAATAGTGAAAAGATAACATAATGCTGTTACACCAGTACAATATTATAGTTTCTGTCTACTACTGTTTATTGTTGCAGTTTCAGTTTACTCTATGGCTCTCTCTCTCTTTTTAGATTTTGTTGGACACTTATTTGTCTTCATTCTCAATTTTCAGGCTTTGCCACCAACGGCTATAAACTTTGTGCCACTGAAACAGGTAATGTATATAATGCACTTAGTAGAATAAGTTTCCACTCTGTTTATCCCTTCTTGAGATTGAACAAAATGAGTATTTCAGATTTTTTCTTTTCCTTTTTCCGTGATCGAAATGAATAGAATATCTACTGGCTGTGTGTTGATAAACTGTTCTGTTTGTTATTTTTTCTTGACATTTTTAGAAGTGGTTCTGAAATAACCTTAGTTGACTTTACTTGGGTATTTGGAGGAATTGATTTTCAGCTTTCTGTTTCAAATTTGGTTTCCTATGAACAAACACTTATCACACTCTATTGAGGGAAGCAACTCGTGATTTCTTCTTTTAGGAAACTGTTGAAATGTCAATTGTTTTGTTAGTAGAGCAAAGGCTCTCCTTGAACCATTATGGGCGTTATGAGAATGGAATATAATTATTCAACCATTCACCAAGTGCGTTATGAGAATAGAATATAATTATTCAACCATTCACCAAGTTTAGAATATAGTCGTCTTTTAATGTGGTCTAGAACTAACTTTTCTTATCTTTTTATGTTATGCAGACGAAGAGTTTCAGAGCTGATGAGCTAATGGAGTACTATAAAGTAAGTGCTTTATAAAAAAGTATATCTATTTTCTGTCTGATATACAGTCCTTCTAGTCTAGTTGATGTATGTTTTTTTTTTTGGATAAGAAACAATTTCATTGTAAGTATGAAATTATGGCAAAGCCAGTATCAGTTACAAAGTAGATCTCATATTGTTCAAAATAGAGTCAGTTGATCATTGATGTATGTTGTTATGATGCTTATTAGCTTCCCTGTTTCTGAAATTGACGTCGAAATATTTAGATCCCTTTTTTTCCATGATCTTTTGCAGTCTGATTTGAAGCTGAAGAAGTTCTTGCACATAATAGAAAAGTCACCTGTATTTCCAGTATTGCTTGATCGCAACAGGTATACTACCACTTCATTTTCTTATGTTTGAATTTGAACTAGTTATAGATCTTCTAGAACGTAATTGGTTGGTTTAACCGTTCTTACCAGGAAATGCATGCATTTTATAGTTTTCATTAGCTTCTTGAATACGTCTGTAGTTGATTTATTTTCTTTTGTTAACAAATGTCTAGTTTAAGTTTCTTACATCTATTTATTTTGGGCCTTTTGGAGTAAGTGTATTCCAATAATTATTATATTTTATTATTCCTACATGAACTGTCCCAATGTGTTGTTCGGATTCTAATATGATGGTTTTATAGGCTGATAACTCATTATAATTTTCCGATTTGTTTGAAGAAAAGAAATTGTCTGATCTTTTGTAAATTGTAATTAAATTATTGAGACCTACTCTAAACATGAAAAAATACCATGGCTTGGAATAAGTTGAGCTCCTTGCTGCAGAACTGTTTTGTCTTTACCGCCAATTATCAATGGTGCGCATTCGGCTATTACTTTGAAGACAAAGAATGTGTTTATCGAATGCACTGCAACTGATCTGACAAAGGCAAATATTGTCTTGAATACTATGGTAAGGAATTTTTATTTGTGGAAGAATTTATTTTGTGATGTAAAGTAATTCTTAATTTTTGGAGTTCTCTTTCGATCTTCTTAGGTAACTATATTTTCAGCGCTGTGCAAAACGAAGTTTGAAATTGAACCAGTTGAAGTGATATATTCTGATGGGAAGTCAAGCATTTATCCAGATTTATCTCTCTACAATATGGAAGTTTCTTTGTCTTATATCACTAATTGTATTGGAGTTTCATTGGAGGCAGAAGAGGTAGTTGTTTAAGCTCATTATATGTTTAGATCTTCTGTAGATTACTACTATAATTACTACTATTATTTACTTCAGTTGTTCCAACTTCAGATATGAGTTTTTCAGGGGAATTGATAAGTAGGTGTATAAGTTAGGTTCGCTAGAATGAATATGATGTGGTTTGTGATATTTTACTATCTTTCAGGTTACCAGTTTGTTAAATAGGATGCAATTACACGCTACGCAGTCAACGTCTGGTGACGAGTCTAGTATAACT
Source organism: Sicyos baderoa (assembly GCA_037832685.1). Lineage (NCBI taxonomy): Eukaryota > Viridiplantae > Streptophyta > Magnoliopsida > Cucurbitales > Cucurbitaceae > Sicyos > Sicyos baderoa. The sequence continues at coordinate 4,195 of JBBMEF010008117.1, read as the reverse complement.
ATATCTGTGCCCCCAACAAGGAGTGATGTGCTTCACGCATGTGATGTGATGGAGGTAAAAATAGTAAATAGGAGAGAATCTTGTGAATACATGTGTTTACATACTTCCTTTGCACCTTTTAAATAGTTATTGATCATTCATAGTTATTCTTTTCTAGGATGTTGCTATTGCTTATGGGTTCAATAACATCCCAAAGAGTAAACCAGCATCTTTGCAGCCTCTACCGTTAAATGAGTTCAGTGACCTTATTAGAGCAGAGGTACACATTTTTTAATAATAAATTTTTCTGTTGCGATGTGCTCTGGATATATAACTTTCATGATTGCCATTTAATTCACTTGTTCTTTGTTTAGATTGCAATGACTGGATTCACGGAGGTACTTACGTGGATTCTATGTTCTTATAAAGAGAATTTTGCCATGTTGAAGCGTGAAGATGATAAATCTACTGCTGTTATCATTGGAAACCCCCGTTCAACAGATTTTGAGGTTTGTGAACCCCATCTGATTTTCTTATTTTGTTATGCCACATGGAAAATATCACTTGAATTATGTAAGCTTTCATCAAACCTTTGAAATGATTCTTTACCCCGGTCATTTTTTGAATTTTTTGAAAAGTTGTTTTTTGAAATTTTCTCTACCTTGGTAATAATATAAATATTTTCTCTTTCTCGACATTACCAGGTTGTACGAACCAGTCTTATGCCCGGTCTTTTGAAAACTGTTGGACATAATAAGGATCATCCAAAGCCCATAAAGGTACATGTGTCAGTTTTGCTTGACTATTCGTTTTTCTTACAACATGAATGTTCAAATCTCTGAAACTGTGGTCATTTGTGATAAAAAGATCGGTAAACATGTGGCATTAATTCACACATGGACGTCTGTATCTATTCGTTTGTTGGTAGTAAATGTATACATGTTCAGAAGTTTATATGTGGCAACTGAACTAAGTTATAAGTGTGTTGAAGTTTACGTGATAGTTATTGCATTTTGATAAAATGGGTATATCCGAGTCTTCAGTGTTCCAGTATGCTCCATTGATTCGTTTTTTATTTCTAAAGTATACTGGTAAGTTATAGAAATTTTTAATAGATTCTTACGAAAAAAGGTTCATATTTTCCTTTTTTGTGTGCTTGTACTCATTTGTATCTTACTTTTATGTCGACTTGTTTCATGAGATCATTAAAGGTGCCGGTAAGCGGGCCAGGCACTCAGGGATGTTGTTTGAAAAACAAGGATGTTAAGGCTTGTCTGTTTTAAAAGTTAACTTAAAAAAAGCTTAGTAAGTTAAAGTCTTGTCTTTCAACTTTTTTCTTCTAGATATTTGAAGTTGGGGATGTATCGTTACTGGATAGTGCAAAAGATGTGGGTGCAAGAAATCATCGTCATATTGCTGCTCTATATTGCAGTGCCAATTCTGGATTTGAGGTAAGAATCTAAATAGAGGTCCAGATCTGCCCTTTACTGATGATTGTTTGTAAATTTACTCTTTATTTACTGTTTTTAACTAAGATTTAGACATTTATTGTTTTATGTCAGTGCCAAAAATATGGTGAATATATTAGAGAACGAATAGAGATTTACAAAAAAGAACTCATGATGATAAAGTGGATTTTTTTTTTATGAATTGGAATGAATTACAATTTATGATGATAATTTTAGGAAATATACGAAAAAAATGTCTTATCTCTAAAAATTAGTGTTTGTTGAGAGTTAACCTTTTAGTATGCCCGAATATAATGCATTTTCTACGTGATATGTAATACAATAATTTCTAATTAAACTAATGTTCTTATAAATTTACCCTTTTCTCTCTCGTTTTATGTTTTTTTGTGGCCATTTTTTTCGGATTTAAAGTGGTAATTCATGTCACTGTTTGTTTTTTTAATCATTTTTTTTAATGTTTCAGTTGATCCATGGTTTGGTCGACAGAATCATGGAAGTCATAGGGGCTCCTTTTGTTCCAGTTGGGGATGAAACTGGGTACTACATAAAATGTTCAGATGTAAGTAGAGATTATACCATGTGTATATGCTTTATTTGACAGAAAGTTGCAAATTAGTAATTTAGAATTGACTCTTGTTTCTTGTCATATTTCCCATATTTTGTTTGTATATCCTGCAGAATCCGGAGTTTCTTACTGGTAGACAAGCCCACATCATTTATAAAGGAAGGAAAATTGGCACTTTCGGCATTGTTCATCCCGAGGTAGCGACACCACTTCAAAACTATGTTTGAAACCCCACTAACATAATAATATATATAAACCATCATAGAGTGGCTCAATTGGTCAAAGAGGGCTTTGGGGTGCATAAAGTGATGGATTCAATCTACTACATAAAATGGTCTAAGGATGGGCGTGGTTATTCCGGGTATAGTGGAGCGATGCTCCAATTTCCCAGTTTCAAAAAAAAAAAAAATTAGCTATGCCCTAGCTTGTTCCAGCTCTAGTTCTGATGGAGTCATGCATCATCCTATAATTTATCTATATCTTCTACTGCATTCCAATATTTTTATGGTACTACTAATGACATCTCTCGTTTGACCTCAGGTTTTAAATAACTTCGACATTCCCGATCCATGTTCCTTCGTCGAACTTAGCATGGAGAGCTTTCTATAGTATTCATCCTACAGTTGATGGGTAAGTAAACATTTGTCTTTTGTTTTCTTATTCAACTTAATGGAGGTTATAGAGCAACACAAGCCTTGCGGATTTGCGGCTTTTTGTCGTATTGTGGTGTTAATGGTTGGTAGTTTTCTATCAATATTTTCCTCTGGGTCCAGTCGTCTTCTCGACATTGAACGATGATTCGTATAAACTTTGTTCTCAGTTCCAAATCATAGAGCGACCTAGTAGTCAAAAGTGTCATAATTAATTAAAAGGTGATGATCAAGTAGTTGAAATATAGTGATAAGTATTTTGTACTCAAATTAAGAGGTGATGGATTCAATCCATCATATGCACCTTTCTTGGAAATAAATTTCTATGGATTTTCTTAATATTCATCAAATGTTGTTTGTAGGGTGAGATAATATATTCCAAGGTACATGTAAGTGACTTTGTGGTCATGAGTGTCATAAGTAAACAAGAGGTGTTGGATTTCCATCCGTGATGGACACTTTTCTGGGAAATAATTTCTTTAATATTTAAATATTATAAGGTCAGGCGATATGTTTCGGGAAAATAGTTGAGATGTGTATAAGCTGGCTTTAACACTCACGATGGATATAAAAAAAGTATTTGGTTTTGGTTATTGCAGGGTGGTTCTTTCAGAGTTCACATCAGCCAAAGTTTCATCTACTTTTAACTTTTGCATTTGTGGTGCATTTTTATGCCAAACCAGTTGAGATTTTGTTGATATATTTATTAGCTGTTACAGCCAAGCCAGAGTCAGTTTTGGTATTTAATACATACAACACTTTATTTTTTTCATCTTTTTCATCCAATTGTGTCATGTGAAAATAGTTTCCTTACCAAATCGCATAACTTATTCATTTTCTTTTGGTTGGTTCTGAAGTACTATCTATGTTATTGATAAAGACGATATCAAATTTTAAAGGCTAAATTCGCTCGTGATACTACTTCCATACGAGCGTTTGATTTTGTGGAGTTAATAATGAGCATTTACAAATTCCTCATCAAAGAAATTATTGTAACTATTAAAAATAAACTTTTTATATATAATTATTCAAACTAATTTTTCATTTTAAAATTACTCATTTTTGCAAAATATATTTTCAAAGTTTCAATTTCTAATCTCTCAAAATGATTTTTTTTTCTAATTATTTAAAATAACTTTTTAGGTAACTACTCATACACAAGTGAGAAGATTTTTTGTTATTATTATATTGGGAATATTTGAATATCTGATTCTTTGGTCTATGGTTGAATTTTGTTTGTAATAGTTCATTTATTTTCTTATTTGTGTATATGTGAATGTAGGGCTGTTCACGGTTCGGTTTGGTTCGGTTTCCGGCCAAACCATAAACCGAACCGAACCCTTCGGTTTTATATAATTCTAAACCTAACGAAAACCGTATCTTTCGGTTTCTGGTTTGAAACCGAACCAAGCTTCTTCGGTTTAGTTCGGTTCGGTTCTGTTTAAACCGGCTTGTGAGAGGTCTTTAGAGATAAAAGTTGCAAGCCACTCGAAAAATATTTACAAACATAAAATCAAAAAGAGAAATGCAAT
>JBBMEF010008097.1:0-23481 GCA_037832685.1 Sicyos baderoa | reverse complement strand
AAATGACATAGATGTATATTTAGGTCCGTTAGTCGATGATTTGAAACTTTTATGGGAAACGGGTATTCAATGTTTTGATGCCCATCGAGAAGAATGTTTCACCCTAAGAGCTATATTGTCTTGTAGAATCCAACCAGTTCATTGCACCTCTCTTTATCTGAATCCAAACTAGGGGGCTACAATTCTGTAAGGACTCTGTTTGGCAAATATGCTCTAGAAGGGGCAAATATGAAAATATGGAAGTGAGTTGGTTATGCTTTGTTAAGGAAAGGAATTATGTGAGTATACAATAAAAACACTTTTCATGGACATGAAGTTTTAACCAAGAATAATATATAAAACATACATAATATTCAACTATCAATCTTCACGCGCTTCAAATGACCTAGTACGGGAATCTTGCTGGCCGGTCAGTGAATTAGGGTCCAAGGACAAAGCGAGCGCCTTATTACACACGCCTCGCTTGGGACAAGCACCCAGTCGCGCTGCGCCTTATAAAACACTGCCCGGCATGGAAGTCTTTTTTAAGAAAGTTAAGGAAGATATAGTGTATGCAAATCACATCCATAGTAGGATGATATACTGCACCTTAAATACCATTTTCTCTAGCTGCTTAGGTCAGTGGAAGGAAGATAAAATCTTAATCCTAAAAATGTCCTGCTGTCAGCAATCATTGGTGAAGAACCTCACTCGTATTTCAGGTTTTAATCAAGAAAATACCAATTCCAAAAATGGAACTCATAATCTTGATGTTAAATTATTTCCACCAAACAATAAAATGACGACATCGACCTTTCAGTATTCTCTTGTTCATTTTCCAGTTGAAATGCAAAACCACCTGATTATATTTTTTATCTTCAATCCCCCCACGTGCTTGGATGTGTAGTTTTCGATGAAGAGTTTTTTTTTTTTTTTTTTTTTTCGAGAGAGTTTTTGATGAAGAGTTAGTTGAAAGAGTTATTTTGATAGATAATTTTGATTAATTAAAAATTGAGAGTTGTAATTAAAAAATCTTTTTGTAAATAAGTTGGAGTGAAAATTTTGGATGTAGATTTAAAATGAATAGTTAAAAAATGATTAAAAATGAATTTGATTAATTAAAATTAATTAAAAATGAAAAATTATTTTTAATAGTAAAAATGAATTGTTTGAATAGTTACACAAAGTGGTTTCAATTAAAAGTTAATAAAACATAAATTTAAATTCTTCTTGAATATGACAAACAAGAAGGATAAAAAATGAGTTATTTTTTTTTTAATTCTTGTAGATATGATTAAAAGGTCATAGGTTCGAATCCCCTTATACCTATTATAATCTCAAAAAAAAAAAAAAAAAAAAAATTAAAGACCTAATTTTTTTTATAGTTAAAAATACATAATATTGGTGAAACATGTTTTAATAATAATTATCATTATTTCAAATAAGTATTAGAAATGTATTTTGAGTGATTCTAAAAAAAGTATTGGGAGTAAGTAGAATAAAAATAAAAAAATAAAGAAAATAGTTATAAAGAAAATTAGAGGCAGACATGAGAAATATAAATAAAAAAAATTATAAAATAAGTATAAAAATATGAAATTAAGAAGAGAGGGATTTGAAATAAAAATAAAATATTTCCAAATCCTCTGGTAGAATTAAAAAAAAGATGTCAGATAATTTTAATTAAAAAGATATTAAAAAACTTATAATTTATTTATTAGTCTTCAAAATTGATGGCATATTTAAAAAATGCAAGAGCTTAGATAGATATTGATGGTTGGATTTTGATGAATGTTACGACGTGTCGGAGCAGCAGAAGTGAGAGTCATGCAAAATCGGCACGTACCCAAAACCTCATCGAAATTCCATCAAACATTTCATCCATTTGCATGCAATCTCCGTATTTTATACCAAATCCAGACGCCGCGAATCCTCAAATTTCCCAAGAAATCACCGATCATCAATCAAGCACTAATGTCCGATCGATCCACACCGGCGACCGGCCGCCGGATGCCGTACGACTCCACTAGTCCGGCGTCTCGCCAGGCCGTCAAGTTCCTGACGGCGGCGACCATCGCCACCGTCTTCCTCGTCTCTTCCGGTCTAACCCTAACCGGAACAGTTCTGCTTCTGATTCTGTCCACTCCGATCCTCGTCCTGTTTAGTCCGGTTTTGGTACCGGCGGCGACGGCTCTGGTTCTGGTGGGCGCCGGGTTGCTGTTCTCCGGGAGCTGTGTGGCGGCGGGAGGGGCGGCGGTGTGGTGGGTGTACAGGTACGTGACGGGGAAGCAGCCGGCGGGGGCGGAGCAGGTGGATTATGCTAGGGATAAAATTGCTGAGACGGCGAGGGAGATGAAGGAGAAGGCTACAGAGTTGGGGCAAAATGTGCAATCCAAGGGACAAGGGATAGGCTCCTGATCGTCAGTCAATGGAGTTTTAGGTTTTCAAATTTTGAATGTGTTTAGTTTTGGTTTTTAGATTTTGAATGTGTTTTGGTCGCTGTGTTTTTAATTTCAAGATTAAATTGCAAACTGGAAATGTGCTCTCTACCTTTATTTTGTGGTCTATGCAAGATAACGCTATCCAAAACTTTTTTAAAAAAAGTTTATGAATTTGTAGGAACTTTTTAAAATTCAAACTAAATAGCTAAAGGTTGAGGCTTTCACACTTACAAAGTTTACAAAACTTATTCACCCTAAAAGTTAGAACACTTTTCTAGTCAAAGTTCTTCAGAACACGTAATATTTTCAATAACTTTTTTAGAATTAAGAGTACTTATTTTTCTTCTAAAAATACAATTAGAAAATTACTATTACGTATGGTAACAATAAGTGCCCAACATAAACATTAAGCAAAATTCAAGATGCGAATAAAAATTATTCATTCACTTCATTTGAAAGCACACCCTCCACCATAGCCACTGAGCTTATTACAGTAAACATGTTAATCTCAGAAATGATAATCCCAAATGATAATCTATTCTCTGGGATTCAAAGGGCAACAACAAACCCATGGTATATACACATCACTGGAGACCACCCAAAAAAAGGGTACATGATCTTTAGGGAAAACAAAACAAAAGATTTGAATACAATTATGAATACCTCTTTTTCTTTTTTCCTTTTTATCTATTTGTTTGGATTTTAAATTTAGATGATTGGTTTTGGTTATCTATTCTGCTCTAAGAGTGTGGATGATGAAACCATATTTGTGGAAAAAAAATGGGCAGAAAGAAGGCCTGCCTAAGACCAAACCCATATGTGGAAAAGAACAACTTTCCCTCCCCAGATAAAAAAGACATGGTAAGAGAAAATAGTCTGTCAAAGATGAGCAAATAATAACAATAATCAGGCCTGCCAGAACATATCGAACTCGATACTGTACAACGATCGATCTTGGATCTCCAGATTCGCGACGTGCCAATTAATGAGTCGGGATTGGAGAAATTTACAAACAACCAATCCTGCTGGAAAGATCCACCATTCACTTTCATCCCTGCAAACCACACAAAGCAGGGATTATCCTGTCTCTATCAGTATGGAGTTCCAATGGAAGTAAGAACAAAGAGAGTTTCATTAGCAAATGACGAAACGCCTCACATGTGCCAAAAGAAGCAGAACTTCAGTAGATCATGTATAACCCAATAACCAAGATATTTTAGGTTCGAATCTCCCATACCCAATTGTTGTTGAATTCAAAAAAAAAAAAATGCCTTACATGTTAATAGTCCATGGCGGAAAGCTTGGATGCTTTGACGATTGAGATTTTGAGTGAACATATCCACAGAGAAATGCGACCAACTGGGAGAAAGGTAAAGAATCAAATCAGATGGGATCGTTGGCTTGAATTCAGGTAATGTATGTAAGTAGATGTGATGGACTTACAACATTGACCAAGGATGTGATGTTCCACAATGCATAGATACGAGCCAGGCCTGCCGAACGCCTAGGTCCTTGGCTGAATAAGGCATTGATTCCAGCAGGGAATGGAAGAAGGATGCCGAAAGGCAAAATAAACAAAACTAGAAAAACGTCTGCCAATGAAAACGAAAACATCTGGAGTAGAGTAAGCAAAACCAAGCTGAAATCCCCTAGAAGTATCATTGATATGACTAAACCAACAAGATCCTGCACCCAGCAAAAGAATACCACCACATGTGTAAGGTCGGTCCTATCACGAATCAACCTCCGGATTCGGAACTATAATTTTAGACAACGTTGGGTTGAGTTATATATACCTGATGACCAACAGGTTTAGTGTTGTGAAGCACATAAGATAGAGGGAAAGATATATCTCTCTTCTCCTTCAGCATTTGTAGACTACTGACATCTAAAATGCCCCCAGATGTATTTGAACGACTTGTATGGCCTTCGCTATTAATATCGTCTCCGCTTGAATGTGCTTCTTCCCTCGAAAGGAAAGACTGATTTTCTCTAGGAATGCTCAGACTGGAAAACAAGGTCAAACTCAAATGAACTTGACAGCAAGAGTTTTAAAAAACAAAAAACATAAAGGTTTTTTTAACATCTACAAACAAACAAAAAAATACCTCGAAGTTTGATCATTTTGTTCAATTCCATGATAACTTCTCATGGGAAAAGGACTGATTCCATCAAGAGCATTTATAAGGAGACCATATTGGCAATAACCATAGGCTGTAACCTGAAACCAAGCAAGATTCACACGAATGCCATGATGCCTCAGAGCAGGATTTGCAAAACTTTCCAGCCATCTAACAACAGGTACAAAAGTTGATCTAAGCTGACCACGACGAACCAACCGTAACTGTGCATTCAGACCAGCAACCATACGGTACCATGTCGTAGGTGGTATAGCCTGCAAATTAGAGTACAAAACCCATCAGAAGTCCAGAAGAGAATTTATTTAATATGATAATTCACCCAACAAATAAAATATTGCACTTGAGTCCCAGTCTCAATTAGCAAACCTGACTCATAAGACTAGTAAGAATATTGTCGTTATGAAGTGAAAAAGAAGCCATGTAACTTCCATCGCCTCCAAAGAGCAAGGACAGTGGAAATCGTTGATTCAAACGAGCAGGAAGATCGGTTCTTTTTTCGTCTCCACCCAGGAAAAAGTCCACAAATGCAAGCATTAGATCGGATGTTGCTGCGACCTATAGTTACACAGATAATCAGCTAAAATTACCAGGCACAAAACATCATGCATTTTTTTTGTTATTTTTTAAATGATATGATATTACTAGTTCATCCAATGCTCTGCTCACAGTACCTCCATCAAGATAATTTGTTCCAAAATTAAGGTTGTTGAGTCAATGTAAAAGGATTCTTTCAGACTAGGATCTCAAATTTTGTATAGTCAGTCGGGTTTGGCTCCTTTCATTTTCTTTCATGTTACTTGAGGAAAGAGCTTTATTTCTCATGAGAAAAAGAATTCTCATACACGTTAAGTGAAAGTAGCAAACAGAGTGAGGACAGAATCTACAAAGACAGAAAAGAATCCCACTCTCTGAACCCCCAAAGATACAGAGGAAATTGATATTTGAATAAAGAACATGGTATGATATTACGGATACAAACAAACCTTAATGCCTTCATAAAGAGCTCGAGAGCGGCACGATCGCAAGCAAGCATGATCATATTCTGATCTAACAAAGTCACGTAGACGTTGCAGCTTCAGCCTTCGACGCCATTGCTGCCAGGACCATGCAAGAGGATGTGCAATAACAGAAAGAATGCTGTATACTGCACCCTCCCACCATTGATACGCCGCTACAGCATTGATCTCATCCACAAATGTATTAAATGCACTCTCATATCTGAGTATCAAAATAGGGGAACTCAAGGGTTAATTCAGGAACAGCATAGCGCTTAGTTACAGACAAATGCTATGGATGAGTGGTCATTTCATTGATAGCTATAAACAAAGTATCAAATTGCCGATATGTTCACATCATGAAAACGCATTGAAGCAATAATCATTGTTACTTACACAATATCTTTCAGTTGTTCTGGAGGGGAGTGTGAAAGATGCCAAGGTTCACTAAAGGTGTTTGGACCCATAAAGTACATTCTATACATATGACTCTGAGACTCCTCAGCTCTATTTGTTTCCAAGACCTAAATCACATAAATGACTTTGTCAAAAAACTGCAATTATTAATGTATTTAGGATGTCTCAGAAGGAAAAGCCATGTCGTTTAGATAAAAACCTCATTCAACGATTCCAAGAAAGGAAAGGAATGATCTATTTGAGATCCATGCTGAGTGGGCACAGGGCCAGGTAACTCATCCACCCCGACAAATTTCATCCGTGCAACACTAAGCACCAATGCCAGCAAAACAAGGAGAGCAAGTAGAAGACCACAAAATAGCCAAGGACCACCAAATGTTTGAATTAACTCTTCAAGAGCAGTATAACATTTTGGCATGTGGTATCTATCTGAAATGCATTTGTAAGGGCAAGGAGTTTCAGCAATGCCACCTGAAAAAGATTAATAGATGAGGTTAACTGAACTTACTTGCGAAGTTAACCTTTAATCTAAAACCAGTCTATAAAGTTATCCGAATGAAATGCGTAGATTAAAGTAAAAAACAGTATTTTCTGCAATACAAAGACAAAAGCACTGTCCAATACACAAAACAGGACATCTGTTAATCACTAATTCTGTGAATTCGGATCATCAGAACATGAACATGAATAAAAAAATACCTCGAACGGATACATAAATGGCACGATGTGGAAGCTCATGAGGAGGACATTGTCGACAAAGAGTTCTGTCAGATCCACTGACATTCTTAAAAGTACCAGTAGGACATTCCTGGAAACATAAAAGATCCTCAGAGAGAAAGGGAAATAACAAACCCTAATGATCTAATTAAATCTAGCAATGATTTCAATGAAATTGTTTCTCCTTCAAAAAGAAGATGAGCTCAAACCACAGTGGCTGCTCATCCATGACTGTTTTTGTTGAGTTGTGTTAAACCACCAATCAATCCAAAAGCCTAAACTCATGGATTGGGGTAATTTTAATTATATCAACCAACACTCCCCCTCACTTGTGGGCTTTGAAATTTGAGAAATGACCTACAAGTGGAATTTAATTTTAATTGGGGAGGAAACGACTTGGCAGAGATTCGAACTCTTGACCTCCTGCTCTGATACCATGTTGAGTTGTGTTAAACCACCAATCAATCCAAAAGCCTAAGCTCATGGATTGGGGTAATTTTAATTATATCAACAACAGTTTTATTTTTAGAGAACACCCACGAGTCTCTTTGATAGTAAAATAAAATAAAGAATGAAAGGTGAATTTACATGCGGAAAAAAAATTTCAACATCTAAAATATCCTCTCTTAAATTCTGTCAGAAAAAAACATAATTTGGAAAATATTTTATGTCAGAAAGAAATAAAAATTGGAAAATATTAGGAAAATATGGAAAAATAAAAATAAAGAACACTTCTAGATCAAGAACCAAACAAGGCGGTGACCTATCCAAAGAACAAGAAACCAACCTCACAAAATGTTCCATAAAGACCTTTGGGGCACGCTCTACCAGTCACAGTACCATTTTGACCTCCACCGCCCTGTTCACCACCTGAACCTCCCCTGCATAAAACAAGCAATTAATGGTTAGGAGGGTTCATTCCTCTGGTGAAACTGGAAAAAAGAACCATCAAACATCTTCACAATGCAATTAAAACTGGTGAGTAAATACAACCGATGGCATACTATCTAGCTTCAACAATACAAATGCTGAAAAAGTAAACAGCCCAAATTAGAGGTCCTTTATATAATCCCTCTATTTGGAGAAGGGATACTTGTCCCTTCATCCCTTGGGCAGTTCCAGGCTGGTTGGTGCCTTTAAATGATAGATGTGGCTTCTTTATTTTCTTAAAAAGAAAAAAATCCAAAATGAGCCAATACAAGAGACAATAATAACCATTGGAGTGGCCTCGTGGTCAAGAAGAGCCTAGGGAAACTAAGAGGTGGTGGGTTCAATTTATGGTAGTCACTTACCTAGGAATTAATTTCCTAAAGATTTCCTTGACATCCAAATATCGTAAGATCAGACAATATGTGACGTGACAATAGTCGAGGTGTGCGCAAGCTGGCCCAGACAGTCATGGATATCAAAAAAATATCAATAATAAATAAATAAAATTAAGTTGACAAAAGTATATCATGTAGCATTGAAAGAAATTTGGGAATGAACCATATAACCTAGAACTTTGAACTCTTTTCTTGGATAAGAAACAATGAACACAACATAGAACTAGGTACGGGTAATGCACTAACCAGGTACCAATATGTCCTTCCACACTAGCAATGGGCTGGTACACATCTCCAGTAGGAATGTCAGCCCAATGAAAGTGAATCCTTCCTCCACCACCTCCACCACTTCCATTTGCTATACTATATCCACCAATACTTGAAAGAACAGCAGATGAACCAAGAGCCAACGAATGAAGAAACAGAAGGATAGTTCCACCAGACCCTCCCCCAGGGCCTGCACTATAGCTTTGAATATTAGTCAACTTTTTCACTTCTGCAGTTCCGCTCAAATTGTCTCCATCAGATGTCACCGAGCCTTCAATGGACAAGCTTGACAAAGGATGCACTAATGAGCCCATAACTGCATAAATAACAGAAATGTAGTAAAAGAAAAAGTGCATGCTATTAAGCTAATTTAGTAGAAGCTGAATACTTATTTAGATTAAAGTCTCAATATGAAAATAGAACAAAGAACGTGCAATATAAACTCACCTATAATGCCTCCACCAGAAGAGAAACTAGCTAAACTATCATTTCCACTCCCGCTACCAAGCTGACAAGGAAGATCTGCTTTCCCATAAGCGATGCCACCAGCAACACAGTTATTATTCAAGCATCCTTCCCCACCTATACCACCATACCCACCACCACTGTATATTCCACTGCCTATGGCATTCCCTCTTCCCACACCGCCTGTGCAGCCTGTAATAGCAAAAATGTTCAAATTAAAACAAAAAAGGCAGGTTTTCAACCGAATACAGCTACATAATAGAAGCCAGCAACAAATAAGAGACAATTTTAAAGTGGAAAAGCAGTTTTCTAGGATACTCTTTTTTTTTTAAAAGGTTTTCTAGGATACTGAAAGAACCTATTTTTTTTGGATAAGAAACAATTTCATTGTAAATATGAAAGGATACTCAAAGAACCTAAACACCCTCACTTTTGAGTAAAGCCCAATACAAACAAAACTCTCTATGGAAGTAGTCCTCGGAAGGTAGAGGCTGGGGGAATAGTCTTGGGAGAGTCTACGGCTCCTCTCCAAACAAAAAAAAAACAGGTAATTTGATGAACCAGAAGCTTCCTTTGTTTTCGTTACCAGACAAGATCGAACCCGCGACGTGTGAAAGCAGAACCTAAGCCCAATTCCCCACATGCCAACGTGCTGCCACTTGTTTTGGTGAACCAGAAGCTTCCACTCGAGCCAATCACAGTTGTCATGCAAGATTTCTCTATGTCCTTCCTATTCTATTTGCTGACAACACTTCTCTCTTCCAACTCAAACAGACTAACCATCTTACATGCCACTAAGTCAAACACGAAATAAATTCCAATTCAAAAAAGAATTGCACACTGTCCGTCATATGATGGGAGTAGCTTGTTTATCATAGCATTTTCTATAGGAAACAAGAGAACTTACATTGATGAACAAATAGTTACAAAACAACCCTATCGATAATAATTACAATAAGGTTGTTACAAAAAGCTTATCCAATGAGATAAAAGCACACGAGAGACTATAATCTTTAAATGGATAACAATAGTAGAGAGACTATAAGGTTTATCATAGCATTTAACAGTCATCATCAAGTACCAGAACTTTCAGGTGTGCGTGTGAGGATGCATATCAAAGCAGAACAAATCAGCAATAACCAATATTGAAAACCTACCCATCCCAGATGCACTGATCATCCCATTAGACTGGATGGTTATAGACCTCGCCCTGTGGAAATGAACCACTGAACCTTTGATAAGACCCTGTACAGTGATATCTTCAACTCTGCAGATCTGAAAAGGCAAAAAAGTGTCACATCAATACAAAAGTGTAAATCCCATGGCCGCCTACATTTAGTTATGTGATAAGCACCTGGAGGGTGAAAGATAGTGATGAGTTCACATTGCAATCTTCAGGTGGATGGAATAGTTCAATAGGGCAATCTTGGTCTTCACAGTACAGCTTAGGTGTCCTATCAAATGTGAAGTAAAATATAGCAGGTTTGAAGGATAAAATATGCACAACAGAAATAAAAGCCAGATTCAACTTACACAGTATTTTTTGCTGCATCATCTGCAGGGCCTCGCAAAATAGATCCAGGACCAACCTTTAACCCCAAAATAGATGATCAAATTAATAACCAAACAGCCATAAACCATTTGCCCGCTAATGATTCCCATAAAGAAAACAGAAGATTTAACAATTCTATTAATAAAATAATGGACTTCAGAAACATTTGTTGCAATGCAACTTGCAACTTGGCAAGGACGGAAGGTTGTAGACTGAGGAAACATCTTAAACAAACAGTAGAAAATTCTAAGGAACTATGTACTATTGACCTTAAAAGGCCCTTGATCAACAAACTTGAAATGCGTGGAATTCTTTCTCACAGTTGAACCAAAAACATCTTTTGAGGATCAAGAATACCTTAGTTAGCTAAATACTAGTGACATTCTTCAAGTATATTGAAGAAGAAACAATTTTCCTTGTATCATGACTTTCTTTCTTTTTTTTATAGGAAACAATTCTTTTGAAAGAGTACAAAAATAAGGCATTTACAAGAAACAATGCCAGTTTGAAAATAAATAGCTAAGACTATAATCCATCAAAAAATAAATTCCGTGTTACTTACATGAATACTATAAAACAGAGAAAGAACTAGACGTTGTGCTTCAATCCAATCACCAGGACCTGACAAGTTCAATAAACCTTGTCCATGGACTCCCAGGTTAGCATTAGAATGTATAACAGATGATTCCTATATCAAAAATAAAAGAATGAGATGCCTTAAAATGGAAGGCTACAAAATATAAATGTCAAGGAAGTTAAAGATAAAATTACCCGAAGAACAATCAAGTTACTAGCCTCAAGCAAGGATGTCACAACTCCTGAATCCTCACCTCCATCTATAAGCATTTTAGAATTCCACATCAAAAACATTTTCACTGACATGCGTAGTGCCCCATATACCTAGAATTGTAAACCATCAATCTCACATCACAACTCAAGTAAATAATAATATATTGGAGATTAGCAATACCAAAGTGCTACAACCCACAAGAGTCGATTAACATTGATTTTCTTTTTCTTTTTTTGATAAGAAACAACACTTTTCATTATTATTGGAGATTAGCAATACCAAAGTGCTACAACCCACAAGAGTCTATCAACATTGATTTTTCTTTTTTTTCTTTTCTGGATAAGAAACAACATTTTTCATTGATATAGGAAAAAAAGCTATTGCTCAGAAAGAAAAAATAAAATAAAAACAGCAAAAGAACCAGCTAGAGTGCCCAACAACACCAGATCGTCATGAAACTCTTGCAAGGACCACCTTCATCATGATTTATGAATGAGAATTACACCAAAACCGCTCATCAAACCTTCTTGTATGGGATAATGAAACAAAAAAATAAAATTTCAAGCTTCTCAAAACTCCAAACCAAAATTGTCAAAGGAGTCACCAACCAAATAAAATTAATGAAGATCACATCAGCCACACACAACCATCTAAGCCCAAAAAACCTTACAGCAGAGCCGAAGAAAAATAGCAAACTCCTTTCAAACACAGCCAAATATCTTCCAGAAGAACGTAAGAACTACCCAAAGATACGAAGCAAGGGAAGTACATAAAGTGATAAAGTAATACTACAAGTTTACGACAACAGTTCACCTAGGGAAACATTTTTCCCTCCCTAAGTTTCCTTGTTAAATCTCTGTTTCTTACCCCACCACCAAAAAAAAAAGCTTTCATTGAGGTTAAATGGGATACAGTGAAACACATTATAAGTTATGATGATATATAAAGTTTGCTCAAAGAGTCGTCAGGCTCAGGATATGTGAATTCTATGATGCCAATAGGAGAGCGTCCAGGTTGTTGTCGATCCCCCCATGTTACTCATCTTCTTATTTCTAAGCATTCTGAAAATTTGGAACTATACTAATGATTCTTTTTGTGGTGTTGTGTGCATGCATGTGAAGGCAAATTCTTTTTTTTTATAAGAAACAATTTCATTAATATATGAAATTGAGCCATATAGACGATTACAAAAGGCCTCTCCAATTATTACATGTGAAGCAAAATTCATGGAAGTAGATTAGTAAAAATAGGTCAATCTTGGCATATCATAGGTTTATTAACTTTACTCTCATTTGCCTTTCAAATAGAGGGTTTTTCTCAAATCTCTTTTTATCATTAATAAAGATTCTTGATGTGATTCTTGTATACTTGTCTCCTTTGATCCGTTTGGTATTTAGGCTACATCAATAGCCTAAATACCTAAAGCTACATCAATTTGGTATCAGAGCACCATCTTATTATTGAATGCCGTTAATCTTATTATTGAATACCATTAATGGAAGACAGAAACTCTTGACTACGCAATTCCTTTTGGTCCTTTAGGCTATATCACAAACCATTACACATTATCACAAGATTTTTAATATAATTAAGTTGAAGATTGACAATAAAATAAAAATGTGAACACACAAGATAAAAAATATATATATAGGAGCATATCAAAACGAGAAGACAAATAGACAAATGTATGAAAAAAAAGTATTGCCATGTTAAATATTGATTCCCAGAATAGTACCGCCAGCAAGCTGATCATAACTGTAAAACAAAAAAGGGAATTACCTTGATTTCGGAATCGCTCATTAAAAGTTCTTCTGCTAATAACTCGAACTCAGATGAGGCATAGTGTGCCAGCCCAAAACTCAAAACTCCACCAGATAGAAGACTAATCTGACCTTGAACCTAGATAGTAGTATTGAGAACCAAGATTAAGAATGTGGATAGAGCTCATGTGAATATAACCAGAAGGGATAATAAATATACATCAGATGCATTGACTGAGAGCTTGGCATGCACAATATGACGTTAGTATAATTTTTCTAAACAAACTATCAAACCATCCACAACAAATAAACGATAAATAAACTACAAAAAAAAGAAAAAAAAACGAAGGTGCAAGGCCTATAAGTTTCAAAAATCAACACCAACCATAAAACTAAATTCAGTAAAACGCACCTGAAATATTAGTTAATTTGGTAAACTAAACAAAAGAAGAAGTATAGTTCAAATAAGAAAGAGTTGAGCAGAAAATATCAGAAGAGCTAGACACCTAATATTATCGATAAAGGGACTAAAACAGAAAACCACCATACATAAAGTTGGGATAAGAACAGGACAAATAAAGACAGTAAATTTTCTCACTTTCTCACAGGTTGACAATAAAGGAAACAAACAATGGCTGAGGAAGATGATTAGAAAGATGCATAGGTCCATATCTGTAATGCAGGATTACAGGGTCGGTAGGAGAAGAGACAATGCGATCAAATTAGTTGAAAGAAAGAAAAAGAAATCAGTGCAGGGAAATGAGGCAGGAAATGCATGGAAATTCAAGGTGCACTAAGCCAAAATAAACGCATTTTGACCACACTTCAAAACGAATAGATGCAAGTGTGAAACCAAAAGAAAAATCAAGTAAAAGCAGAGTGAGAATGGAGGCATATAATATACTGATGAAAAAACCAATCCAAGATCCCAGCAGTCCATATATTCCCGAAGGTATTGATTGGAGACAAATATCTTAATTAAAACAAAGGTACTTTGCTAGAAAACCCTTTTGAAGATTCAGAGATTTGGGCAGAGACCATATCTTTATAAAAAAAAAAAAATACTTGGCTAGAAAAACCTTTTTTTTTTGAAACACTCATGCATGTCCCTAGGCCAGGCACCGCGAATGGAGACACGGGAGGTATCTACAAATTAATGTCACATGTGAGTTTTGAATTTGGGACCTTGAGGGGAGCACATCTTCAAAACCCAAGTCTTCAACCACCCCTTGGGGACTTAGCTAGAAAAACCTTTAGAAGATTCAGAGATTTAAGCAGCAATAAAAAAAACTTAGGTAAATACAAAGCTCCGGAGTCATATGGTTGTACAATTATTATCAAGTTTTGGTCCATACTTAAGTTGGATTTCTTGAAATTCTTGCAAGGAATTTCTGCAAATGGACATGTAAATTCTTTGACAACTGTTCTTCTTTTGACATTTTTATCATTTGTATGGCCTTTTTTGTAGGATTTCAAGAATCATTGGCTGCTATGTTTTCCATTTATGCTACTCTTTCAATATTACTCCACAATAATATAACTGGTCTCTTCACTTTTTTGGTTTGAAAGAAGCTTCCATAAATGCAGAAAAATGTATAATAAGCTACAAAACCAAAAGTTGAATGGGCAATGCAATTGTAAGATAAAAGAGTCCGACTTGGAAAAGAAAATTATATATATATATAAGTAGAATGCAAGGGTTTATACTATTCTGTAAAGAAAGTTATATTCTAAAATGTGTGGAAGGTTAATTACAAACCTGGACACGGCTCCAGAGTAAAGGAACTGAAGCCCTGGCATTATTTCTAACATACACATTTGTCATGAGTGGTTGATTAGGAAACTCCATAAGAAGTGTATCCGTATCTGTTGTTAAATTATGATTGGAAATTGTAAGGGTTCGAGGAACGGCATCGTAAAGAGTTCCAGCACCACCAGAATTTTCTGGACAAGCCAAACTACGTCCCCCTACACAAATAATATTTATTTGGCAATATCTTAGCAATACTACAAGATGACTTGACAAATAATGACTTGACAAATAATGACTTGGTGCAAGAATCATCCATTGTAAGCATTCGAAGTTCTGTTGTAAACAAGCAATTCCTACGTTTACCACCAACAAATAAGTTTCCAAGTTTCCAACCACTGAAGGTTGAAGAGAGATTTAAAAAGTTGATCCAATCCCCCTTCATCTACTCATGCAAAACATGTAAGAAAAACAAAACAAAAAAAATGAGGCAGGGA
Organism: Sicyos baderoa; assembly: GCA_037832685.1. Lineage (NCBI taxonomy): Eukaryota > Viridiplantae > Streptophyta > Magnoliopsida > Cucurbitales > Cucurbitaceae > Sicyos > Sicyos baderoa. The sequence goes on along the minus strand of JBBMEF010008097.1, from coordinate 8,385 downwards.
GCAAGCCTCGAAGTGGTATGAGGCATAAGCCTCAATTTTAATTAAAAACATTATACAAATCCTAAATGTGGGTAAACAAGTATTACAAAATATAATGTTCATACAAATTTATATAAAAAAACACTCCGACAACTGCCACTTAAACAAAATTTCTAAAATGATACTTTTTAAGTTTTTAACATTCTACTGTTGATTGAGTTATTCTATAAATTAGTCTTTGATATTTAATGAAGTGTAAGTAGTTATAGTTCTAATTTTTATGATTCAAACCTTCATATTTTAAAAGAAAGGATATTCTTCTAATCATTATACAAGGTGTAGAGACCGTAAGCCTCAATGCATTTACATAAAGGCATAAGCCTCTCATGTGAGAGGCATAAACCTAATATGATCTATAGAAGGCGTAAGTCTCAAGACTAAAAGCTAAAGCCTTGCATCATGCATGGCATAAGCCTCGTTAGCTCTGTCCATTGGATATATCTACACAAAAACATACATATGTGTGGTTGTAACTTGTACGAGAATGTGAGTATTAATAAAGTATAGAAGCTGCAGTGCACATAAGTTCAAAACATTCTCCACGACTTTTGTAACAGATACAGCACTGAAATTTAACAATGGCTTATAGCTCTCACCATGAACAAAAATTTGAGGGTCATCGTGCCTGCTGAAAACATCAACAGAGATTCTTCCACCACCACCTCCACCATATCCATTACCTCCACATGCACTTATCCTGCCATCGCCAATCCTGTTCTTCGAAAGAAAAATACTTCAATATTAAAAAAATGGGAACCAGCTGAATTAAGCCACCAAATATCTGCTAAAGTGAGCTTAGTCTTGCGGCAATAGACATGTATACTAAACAAAGAGGTCACATGTTTGAATCACCAAACTTCCAAATTTTCTGTCCTACAAAATGCCCTCAAATATCTCATTATAAAAAAGAAGACACCTTCGCGAGCTCTCGTGCAAATCATCAAACAGATAGGAGGACATACACAGTTCCAACGTGAAAACAAGTTGAAATTACCGAAAAAAGACAAACAAAAAGGAAGATAAGATGGATAATTACATTTTGTGAGCAAGGATATAGACACTGCCACCTGACCCACCTCCTCCTTTCGTCCCTCCATCGCCCCCATCGGCTAGAACAACCCCATCAACCACAAGAAGGTCGTTGACGTCAAACTTAACCTTTCCGCCGCCCTTTCCACCATAATCTACCTCCTTACTCGTGGAACCACCCTGGCTCCCAAAACTGCTAGGCTTCTGCAGCGACGCCCACGAGTACGCATCACCGCCCCAAAAGTCTTCAGGAAGCTTAGTTTTATCTGTCAAACAACACGCCCCCCTCCCTCCATGCCCCCCGCCCGCCCCTTCAATACTCAACGGCGTCCCACTAGTCTGCGCCGGGGGATTCCCAGCTAAACCAGTCGTATTCACCACAGACCCATTGAGAAAGCTAGCATTCCAGGCAGCCAGCTCAAAACTCCCAGTAAATACAGACGAATCATTGCTCAGCGTAAAATTCCCAGATATGTTAATGGCAATCGAACACCCCGGTTTGGGACAGTGAAACTTAACCCCAGGCAGGATATAAAAATTCCCCTTCCCAGCAATATACACATCACGAGTAAGGTTCAAATCGTTGACAATCTGGCATGTAGTATCCAGCGAGCCGACTCCATCTAAATCACGAGTGCAGGAAACGGACGGCGGATGAGGCGGCGGAGGCGGTGGGGCCGGCGGAGAGTAATCCTGGTGGAAAAGAAACGCATCGTCGTAATCGAGAATGGAGAATTCATGGAGCGATGAGGACGACGAGAAGGCGAGCTGTGCAAGAAGAAGAACCACTAAAGCGAAACGAAATCGAGCCATTCACTACCGTCAAAAGTCATTAGATCAGAGGATGGTGGTGTAAGGATTGGAATCGGAGTTAAGAAATGCGGTTGATGAGGAAGCGGAATCCACCATGAAGACGATTTCGAGAAATTGAGAGCAATTCCGCGCGTTGTTCGTTGGAAACGGAGAAACAATGCCCTAATTCCGCAACTGGAAACCCTAGAAATCGCTCTGCAAAAAGACTGCAAGAAGAAGAAGATGAACAAAGAAAAACAGACTGGGAAGGTGAGATTGAAGAAGCTGCGGAAATTAAAATAAATAAAATAAATAAATAAGAAGGCCCCTTTACTTATTTCCAGGACGACTGAAGGATGGAGAAATGTTTCTAAGCGGCCTGAGTTCAATGAGCTTGCCTACGTGTCGTTTTCTCATTCGTTTATCATATTCCTCTCTCTTTTTTCACTTTTTGTTACTTTTTCGCGTGGGAGTTGGCACGTGTGGAGGTTAATCGTGGTACTTTGTCACATTCATTTTCATTTTCTTTTTTTTAGATTCGGACAATTTGGTAGAAGGATTTGAACTTTTGATCTCTAGCTCATTGTATCTATATTGATGTGGTTGAGTTACAATTTTTGTTAAGTGACATTCGTCAAAGGGTATTTATGACAAATTGACTTGTTCATAAGCACATTTCTCTCAAATCAGTTTTTTATTTTTATTTTTTTGAAAAAACTTTTCTTAATGGAAGTGGTGCATGCATGAGATGTAAAAGGAATAGAAGGGTGACCAAGTTATTTTCGAAAGAAAACACAAATACTATATAGAGAAAGCACTAGTCCTTTTATTTAAGAGAATTTACCATTAGCATCATATTCTACCTCTGGTATAATATTGATAGCACAATTTCTAAAATAATTCATTTATAGCAGATTTTTTTCTATCACTAATTAGGGATAGAAACTCAATTTGGAGTTATATCACTCATAGAAAATTCAAGTAGTGATAGAATGAGTTTATCATTGGTTGAATTCTATCACTAATAGAACTCAATTAGTGATAGAACTCAAATTAGATTTTTTGCTACAAATGAATTAGTTTTGATTTTGTGACAAAAATATTTTAGCTTTTTTTTGCTATACAATATTATGATCATGATATTGAATTGAATCACCAGCAATTAACGAAACCAACACACTACTAATAATCTGAATTTGTTAGTAATCATTTGTTTGATAAAAGTCACCGAGCATTGAGAGTGAGAATACGTGTTCAGTTTTACCATTAAAAATTAAGGGATGACCTATTCCTCTAACATCCCATTTATCGTTAAAAATTATGACATGACTTATTCATCTAGCGTTATATATATTGAACCAACATGTTTGACACCTCAATTATTATGAAGTGGCTCAAATAGTCAAACAGTCAACATATTTGAAGCTGATGAATTTAATTTATTAATCGAAGTGCATGCAAGTTGACCTACACAGTCATGAATATAAAATTTTTTTTTTTTTTTTTTTGATACTTGGTACCGTAGTAATTACAAATGCAATAGATATCTCACTATCATCTTTAACTTTTTGTTTCTCATAAATATTAACTTTAATATAAATAAAGAGAGAAAAACAAAGTAGTTATTTTTGAGACGTACATATCCATTATATTCATTAAATTTTCTTCATTCACCACGTACTATACAAATTGGTCTCACCAATCCAAATCAGAGTCAGCTTTTCCTCCTCATCAAGAAAAACCCTTTATTTATTTATTTATTATTGCTACATTTTTTGTTATCTTTCTTGGGAAGAAATCAAGGAAAAAAAAACAGTCAATAATAATAATAAATTACAACATTCAATTCTAACCTCGGCAAAAGTATGCTTTTTCCAAAGTTGTGAAACTAAACAAATTGGTCTATCTTCAACTCACTGTTTTACTTGTCCATTTCTTCTAAAGAAAGTAAAGTATTCCAAAATCTCTCAAGTTTCTTCCCAACAAAGAAATCTAACCAAGGCATGAACTACCAAATGGGTTAGTGGTGCAGTGATTTCATTGTTTGGTTGTAAACCAGTTCAATACCAGCGTCACACGTTCCATCCCTAGAATTGATATTTGTAATCCCCCTCCCCCAACTTGTACTAAAAAAAAAAACCAAGGCATGTACTTGGTCTATATTCACATGTGAACACAAAAACTAAAAGAAATTCTGTACTGATAAATCAACTATGTTCATGCAGACATACACCTCTAAAACAATGGCATGAATTGCACAATATAGCTTTAAAAGTGCTATATATGTATATGTATGTATAGATATATAAACATGAACCAACAAGCAGATAGGTTGATATGTTTTAGCAGATTGAGGCTGGTGTATTATGTGTAGAACTGTACAGAACTATTTACTCGATCGATACGACGTCGAGGATTGAGATACGTATGCTCATTGCAACCCTTATTGTGCTTCCTTGTGACAGTAGCTATGACCGGAAAGCGCAATGCGAATGAACCTTGTCTTCCTTGGTCTGCTGCAAGTTTTGAAAAGCCTGAGGTATCTCAAGCTGAAATAAGTATATAATCAATCCAAATAATGGCTCAAGTTCCTCACAATATCTTCATTTTTTAACTTTGTCATGGCTTTCTTTTCAATTTCCTCGAGCGACTTGGAAGTTGGGTTGGATATCGATAAGCCCATATCGCAGCAACAGGACCTGCCTCTCCCTTGACTCCACTCTTCAAAAAGATTAAGGATGTCTCTTCTGGACTCTAATGATGTATCAGCTGTAAACTCCTGCATATAGGAGTCATAAGATGTTGAAAGAACATATCATATCAAAGATCTCAATTGTGGATTGATATAACTAAGTTTATCCCAACCGAACATATGAGTTTGATTCTTTTGGTTGATTGGTGATTTAACATGGTTCAACATGATATCACACCAGAAAGTCATGTGTTCAAACCTCTGTCAAACATTTCATCCCCAATGAATATTAATTTCCATTCGTTGGACAAACTCTCAAGCCAAAAGTAAAGAGAGTATTGGTTGATCGGTGATTTAACATGATTCAATCACCATACATGTTGTAAATGTAATCGTGTGCTCTAGAAGGCACATGCCTTTCTTAAGATTTTCTTCCATACGGTACGATTGAGGGTCGAGAAATTCTAAACGTGCTCACTTTAAAGTAGTCTAACTTCACCATGCATGAGAACTTTTCCAATTTTGAACTGATACATGTAAACAAAATTTTGGGTCTCTATTTATTTTTCTTACAAAGACCATGTCCACCCCATAAATAAACAAAATGTGCCCCAGAGTTGTCATAAAGTTAAAAGAAAATGGGGAGCTAAGGATATCTTTGTATGGAATAGAGAAGGAGAGAGTCATACCATATATTTCATGTTTAGTCCCTCACCCACCACAACTTTTAAACAGTTCAGTTGTTTGCAACTCTAACCTTGGCCAAAGGAAGACCAGTGGCCTTTGCTATATCATAACCCCTTTTCGGGTCAACCATTCCACATCTTGCTAAACACGGCGGGCTCCTTGTTTGTCCCACATTGAAAAAGTGGAGAAGTATTTATAAAAGATACGAGTTACTCCTCTCATAGTTAATTAATTTTAAGGTGGTACCCTATATTCTCTAATACTCCTACCTAAAGAAAATAAACATTACAGCGATGAATTATTATAACCGGAGAGGTAATAATAGCCTCCATCTGGGGTGCAACTGATTAAGTAGGGGTTATGATAGCATATGTTTGGGCTACAAATTATTATAACAATAAGTTTTATTACAATCCAGGGTTATTGTAGTTGGGATGATAGGTTATGGGCGGCTAACCCACCGGTTATTATAACGAGTGGTCCAACTCAACCTAACTCACTCTTAAACCGAGGCTCAAATACCCCTCAAGATGCATATCCTCTCGCATTTTCCCAACTGTACTTCTATGAGAAATGTATACTTGTGAAAAAGGCATTTGTATTCAACAATTGCATGAACAAAAGCATAGAAGAAAGCAGAGCACATATTTACATGTTGGCACCTATTTCCTTATTAAGCATCAACCTTATGATTATTAAGGATTAGACAGAAGGATGAATAATGTCATATACTGTGTCAAAAACAACACATTAAAAAAAAACATTGAAGTTCAAAGAAATGAGGCTTCTCATAGAGAACAATTTTTTTTTCTTCAGGAGCTTTTGTAGCTATCAGTCGGTAAGCAATTTATTCATAATCGCCTATCCAAAGGCCCGGACCCCGGAGAAAACAAGAAATTTAGTCCCTGTTTGATAACCATTTGATTTTTGAAATTTAAGCTTATTCTCACCCAAATTTCCTACAATATGTTTCATCATTCCTATCATATATCCATCTTTCTCACCCTAAGCTTAAAAACAAAAACAAACTTTTGAAAGCTATTTTTTTTTTTTTTTTAAGTTGGTTAGTGTTCTACTACTCTCAAAGAAAGATAGATATATATTAGGTTGGGTGGAACACATTGTAGGAAATTTGACTGAGAATAGGCTTAAATTTCAAAAACCAAATGATTATCAAACGGGAGCCTTAACAATTATACTCATTCTTGGATTTCAAACCTGACATCTCCAAAGACTCATACCTCGGAGGCCCCAGCCTTTACCAACGAGGCTGCCCCTTGAGGACTCGTAGCCATTATTACAACATAGAATTACTTTCACGTAGGAAATTATTATGTGTTAGATTATCCTGCCTTTAGTTGTGTTTAAAATGTATAATTGAACAAAATTAGAGACAATAATTAGTATGCGCTAAGTTACTGTTTTTTTTAAGTACGCGAGTAATCATGGTAAAACCTTAAAAAAATGATTTAATTACGACATGTTAGGCAATGGAGCCTCTTTCTCACTCACAACAAAGCATAGTTTGCCCGAGCAGGAGGACTAACATTAAAGATAGATCGAATATTCATTTCATTGTTAGACAAGCGAAGTTATCAACAGTTAATTAGCAATAAGCAATCAGTAGTCATTGTAAAAATTATTCAAAGAGTCGAACACTTGAAGGGCATTTTGGAGATCCTTACCTTGTCCCACTCCCACGTTGAAAATGTGAAGCGTACGAACAACGTTTTCTCTATTGCTATGTTGTCTCATAAGAGAGTTGGGTAAGTAGTTGAAGTAACTAGAAAGATTTACAGTAGTAAACTAAGATATTGCTTTCTGACCTTCAAAAGAGCTGGCATTGCAGGACTTAGACCGACAGCACCGGCAAAGCTCTACTCTACGACATATGAGAAGAAGTTCGGGATGATGTGATCGAAGTCGTCTGGTTCCCACTTTCTTCTTTCCAACTCCCTTTGAGTGCCCCGTAGGGCGATCTCCCCCCTTAACCACGCGAACCTTCTACTCCCCAAGGGTCCTTTTCTGGTAAACCATTCCCGGTTTCCATTAATTCACCTACCATCTCTTCCTATTCACTAGACCCGCCCAATTCCACTTTTTGCATCTCATATAGCTGTCAAATCTTACTTTTCTGTTTTCCTTCCCTGAATGAGATTTTTTCATACTTATATAGACGCATGCAAAAATAGAGTTGTAGTCTTGTTGTTCGCCGCCTCGACGCATTCCCTTCTCTCCGCGACTGCCCTCCACCTGCCTACGTAGGCACTGAAACTTTCATCACCTTTCTGACTTAGAGCCTCGAGATCAGATCTTTTTGGTTTGACATCTAAGTTGTAGGAGTACTGATCGATGAACATTTGAGATAATTGCTCAAACGAGGCTAACTTAGAAACTTTCCAATTCCAAGAGAGCCCTACGGCAATGGAATCGGCCGATAAAAGAAACCTTTGTGTTGCGCTGGCTGGGAATCACAAGTGGCTGTTCTTCCACCACTATAATCGAAAGAAAAGCGTTCTCCTTCCATTGGGGCTTCTTTTTTGGGTCTACGTTGAGCTCTCCTAAGTAGCTTGCTTGGCTGCGCTTCGCAGCGCTTCTCTTATAAGAAATGTAGACTACTACCCTCATTATACTAATTGGTTTTGAGATGGAAACATCATCCAAGTGTATATTTCGATCCAACCTAAATGAATATAATTTAGATACAACATAAGATTGATGTACCTAAAGAGGTATGTTGGATATCTTCACCTTGTCTCACATTGAAAATGTGGATTACTCCCCTCATCCCCAATTAAGTTTGTGATGAAATCTCATACTATCTAATTGCAAACAATCCAAAAGAACTTAAAAACAAGTTTAAAATTCTCGAAAGTGTTACTTTAGAAACCTCCACATAATCCGTAGTTCATCTACGTGCAATAAACTTTTATGAAATCGACAATCACCAATCGAATCGAAGATGTAAAACAGAGAAATACGAAAACGTAAAATAACAGAATAACAGAAATCACACACAGAGATTTACGTGGTTCACTAACGTTGTGTTAGCTAATCCACGGGCGAGAGTCACAAGTTTATGACTTAAGAGAAAGAGAGAGATGATCACAAAGAGAAGAAGTTGTATTGATACAAAAACAATAGTA
>JBBMEF010008021.1:0-23520 GCA_037832685.1 Sicyos baderoa | reverse complement strand
CAATAGTGTCTGATAGACTCTATCAATAGCGTCTGATAGACTCCATCAATAGTGTTTGATAGAGTCTATAAAAAAAAGTTGTTATATTTTCAATATTTTTTAAAAGTTGCTATAATTTTAATGTAGAGTAAAAAATTTGCTATACAGTTCAAATTCTCAAGAAGGTAATAGTTTTTTTAAACAATTGTTTTTTTTTAGATAAAATTTCAATAGAATTTACTATCAGCAACACATTCTACCTATTGTATTATATTTATAGCATAATTTTTAAAATAATTCATTTATAGCAGATTAATTTCTATCGCTCGTTAAATTCTACTAGTAGAGTTTTATCACTAGTAGAAAATTTAAACAGTGATATAATAAGTCTATCATTAGTTGAATTCTATTACTAATAAAAATCAATGAGTGATAGAACTGAATTTAGATTTTTTACTATAAATGAATTAGTTTTGATTTTGTGTTATGGAGGTAATATTTCATCATTTTTTGCTATACATCCAAAATCCCCAAATTTCAATTTTTTTTGTTTTTTTTGTAACAACTGCATAAACATTATACAAAGTTTGAATATTTATTAGGCTTTTCTTTCAAAAGTTTTGGAACTACATTATTGAAATCTTAGAATATCGATTCAAATTTAGATGTAACGACAAAGTTTAGAAGTTTACTCTTATCGAATGAATTGGTACACTTGATTATCTTAATTGATGTCAATTTATTTTAACTTCATGATCACAAGTTAAAGACCAAAATCCATATTTGTCTTTTTTCCTTCGATATATATACTCAAAAAAAAAAAATGGCTCCTACAATAATATTAAAAAAAAAAAAAGGAAAGAAGAAGAAGAAAAAAAGTCTTCAGCAGCGCCATTGGAAGGAGACAGGTACCCAACCAGCAGCTCCATATGGGGTCATGCAAGAATTTCTCTGACATTTGGTTGCAAGGTCTTTAATTTTTATTAAAATAATCAAGGTGCTGTTAACATAAACTATTTTGAAATTTGCTCAGTTTGAACATTTTAAATTAATTACTAATTTCAAGATTATGGTTACCCATTTTTAATTTAAATTCATTTTGAATTCTTTAGAAGAGTCAACATTTTAGTTTTTTCTTTTTTCTTTTTAATTTTTAATTTTTTTTTTAGAAGGGAACTCTCCCAACAAACTTCTCGAGAAGATTCTCTTTTAAATTCACAAATTCAAGTTGATCCAAATTATAATGATTTAAATTGTATCTAAATTTGTAGATCGAATATTTAAATGAATTGAAATCAAATATCCACTCGAGTTTTATGAACTATGATATTATATTAAATAACACACGAGACTCAACTTCAAACTTAAAAACTCTTTACATTTTCAAAAAAGTGGAGATCTTCAAACATATAATTTCAACTAAGAGATAGCATATTCAAGATATTATATTTTAAAAATAATTAGATAAAAAGAGTGATTCAAATATATAACATCTTAATTAATAAATACATTTATGCTTTGTTTTTGCTGACATATCCAAAAGAGGCGATACTATAATTTGTTTGACAATTTTGTTTTCAAATATTTTATATATATATATATATATATATCAACACATTTTAAAACTTTTAGAGACACCTAAAAAAGAAAAAAAAAAAATTACTTTATTTTAGAAATCTCCATAATTTTCTCCCAACAATTACAAACCTTTCACGTGTTTATTGTATGGCTGAGTTTTGTTAGTCCATCCAGAAAGTACATATATATATTTTCAACAAATTATTGTGCACCAAAAATTGTTGTCACCAACAAATTTTGATAGCTACTCTTACTTTTGTTGGACTGTGAGGACAAAAGAAAACGATGCGATTTTTTAAAACAATCTCTTTTTGTTGTAAACAGACAAGGACTTGGCAACATAAATTACTATAATTTCTCTCATGTCCATAATTCTAGTAAGATATAGTTTTGTAGTAAGAAAATAATATACTTTTCAAATAACTCCTATAGTAAAATGCTGATTTAGGAGGATCAATTGGTCACGATTTTAATTAGAACATGCATTTGAAAAAAATTTAAAATATAAGACTACTCATTACTATTTGGGTAATAGCTCAACCGGCATGGTTCCAGTCCCCCACCTCCAATAGTTATAATTTCAAAAAAAAAAAAATTGATTACTGTTTGGGGTTACATTTTTTTTAAAAAGAAATTAAGTTTGTTTTTATAAAAGAAAATTAGAAATGAATTCTAATTCAATTCCATAGACCAAAACCATGGACATGTTTTTGGCTTTCAGAAGATGGGTTGGGTTGGGATGAGAAGAGAAGATAAGTAAAATAAGTTTATGTTTGGGGAAGGAAATAAAAGATAAAGTTATGTTTGATACGATAGAAAGAGAATGATTGAAGTTTTTATTTAAATAAAAAAAATGGATATTTAATAGTTTTTTAACAATAAAGTTATGTTTGATGTGATGGAAAGTGAATTTTTGAAGTTTTTATTTAAATAAAAAAATAAATATTGAGTAATTTTTTAATATTTTAATATTTAAATAAAAATGTAGGACCCACGCATGGAGTTGGGTAAAAATTGGATGGACTTATGGAAGTCTATGGGGGCAAACATGGAATAGAAGTCAAGCCAACTCCACGGTTTGTCCTTGGGGCAAACATGCCCCAAGTATTTAGAGTAGGGTTTTTTTAGCTTTCAAATGTTGGTCTGGTTTTTTTAAAATATGAGTAAAACCTTGATATCGAAGTAATGAAAGCAATGGGTTCAAATAGTAGTGGTTAGCTTAAATTTCAAAAATAAAAATAAAAATAAAAAATAAAATAATTATAAAAGAAACCAATGATAAAACTTAGTTATAAGATGACGAGTTCAATTCATGGTGGCCACCTACCTAGAACTTAGATTCCTACGAGTTTTCTCGACACCCAAATATTGTAAGATCAGGTGGTATGTCATGTGACATTAGTCGAGGTGCATGAAAGTTGGGTCGGACAATTCACAGATATCAACAATCAATTATGTTGAAGAGCTGATTCGTTGTGCTTTCATTGTGAGTGAAACTTACCTCTCATAATTGTTGGCTCCCGGTTTTAGATTTGATATGTTGTTATGACTGTTGTACCAGTTTGGACCACAGCAAGTTATAGTTCTATGACATTTTTTCAATCAATGGAGTGATGATAACGAAAATTGAAATACCGAGAAACCAACTTCCACTATTCTCATACTTAGAATATCTATCCTTTGACAATTACACCATGCTGTTTATAGAGAGTCTTTTGCTCTTTGAATCAATACGGTTAGGTACGAGAGTGACTCTGCTTGTTTATGTGAGATCAATGGCAAAGGAGGGGCTTCTTTTTAACTCAATTTTAAAAAATGACTCATTTTGAACTTAATTCTCAAAAGGGGTCATTGCGTCGTTTCTTCCGTGTTGACCATGAGGTTGCGTCTTTCTAAAATATACAACCCAAAAAATACTCTAGCCAACTCAAAAGGACTGGTAAATGATGGATTTGAGCTTTATTGAATACTACTATAACTGTACAAAAATATTTAGAAAATGATGGGGTTTTGGAAGGGGTAGAGGAATGGGGGTTAGAAATTAGTAAATTGACAGATGATTATGGTAAAAATGAGGCATTTTGCACTGCTGGGTCACCTAGATTTTGAAGTTTACAGTGCTGATTTTGGATGGGGGAAGCCAAAGAAAGTGGAAATAGTGTCAGCTGAAACACCCTTTCATTTTGCTTTGCTGCTATATTTCACCAAGGTTTTGAATGCATCTGCAAATCACAATTCAATATTTAAACTCATAATCTCTCAAATTATTAAAGGGTTGTTTATAGAATAAATCGGTGTTTATATATGCAAGATATTTGTTCTTCGTTCTTAACATTTGAAGATTTTTTATTATTATTTTCAATTTACATTGTCTCTTAAAGTAGATGATCACACTATGTATTGATCTTCAAATTGATAGATCACAAAACCAATCCATGATATTGGTGAATAATCAATCCCAATTTTTGTTTCCAAATATTAGAAAAACTGACAGATAAAAGAATGAAAATCATTTGAAATTAAGAAAGAAAGAACCATATCATATCCTTTCAGTATTCACTAATTGGGGAGTCAACTAAACGAACAAAAATAATCTAAGTTTTACTGTTTCACAGTAACATGATCGATCCGCAACGACGGCCTCAGAATCAGAAGAGTATTGTTGATGGAAAATGTAAGTTTAAGAAATGCGAGTCGAAAAACAAGACCCACTCATTTCTCTACTGCAAATAAAATGCTGTCATCATTTCACATCAACTTTAGTTTCCATTCACAAATTTGGACCCTTACGATGTCTACTCCGATTTCTGCTTCGATGATCTGCTTGGGCGAGATGTCCTCAACCCACTCGTAAGCCTTCCCACGAATTTCAGAATCTCATCGATTAAGATAACGGGCAGTGCCACGGCCAGAACCAAGAGCCATTCATTCAAGGATAGAGGGACGATGCCAAAAATTTGGGCGAGGAATGGCACGTATAGGATCAAGAAATGCAAGCCAAATGAAACAGACATGGCGAGGAGGAGCCACGGGTTAACCCAAGGGGGCATTGTCAACAAGCTTCCATCCTCGGAGAGGGCATTGAGGGAATTGAACATCTCAATGGCGACCAAAACAGAGAGTGAGAGAGTCGAGGCCTTGATCTTGCCTGATCGAAAGTACTCGCATGGATCGGAATCAAAGCTGAAGACTTGATCTCCAGCTGTGAAGGGCGACACGGAAAACCCTTCCCAGGACGAGCACTGACCCCAGTTGGCAAGCTGAGAGTAAGACACCAAACTGTGACCGTCTCCGGACAGGTCGATGCCCAAGAATGAAGCATGTGTATACCAAATAATAAATACTCCAACAGTTGCCATCCCTACGTAAAGTCCAATCACCTGCGCATCAAAGTAAGAATTTAGATTTTCATCTGATAGGAAAGTAACTGGAAAAAAGGTACATTATGATAACATTTCACAGAAAAGGAAGTGCCAGTGCAAATACCAAATAGCGGAACAAAATCCAGGCTGTGATCAACGAGTCGTCGCTTCTTCTTGGCGGCTTCTTCATTATATCGGTATCAGGTGGATTGAATCCCAATGCAGTTGCTGGAGGTCCATCGGTAACAAGATTAACCCAGAGAAGCTGAACAGGAATCATCCCTTCGGGAATACCCAGTGCCGCTGTCAAAAATATCGATGCAACCTCTCCAATATTTGAGGAAATCATGTACCTGCAACAATCATATTTTGGCATTTCAAAGCGATGGGGAACACAACAAATCCTATGAAGATGGCTGAATTGGTTTCACAAAAAGTGTACGGGAAAAATGAGGAAGTTGAAACCATTTAAAGTTCGATGGCAATAACATCAATGACCAAAACGTAATAGCATACTAAAATATAGCCAACGAAAATGGATGAACGCTTGCTCAATGGAAGAAAACCTGATAAAAGCCTTCATATTGTTGTAAATGGATCTGCCTTCACCAACTGCTGCAACTATTGTACTGAAATTGTCGTCGGCAAGAACCATGTCGGAGGCTTCCTTCGCAACCTGGAAAAATAAATTCCATATATGGCCGGTTGTTAAGAACACAGACACAAACCCATCTATCTAGATATAATCAGTGGTAGTTGATAATAAAAAACATGCATGTGACCAAACCCTGAAAACTGTTTAGAAAACAAATTACTGCAACAAAGTGAATACGACTAAGATTATTGAATAATCCAAACCGATGTATGTACAACGCATCCAATGACTTAAATAAAAAAAAAGAATTCACACATCGAAGTAGGTACCTCTGTCCCAGAAATGCCCATAGCAATCCCAATATCAGCCAACTTCAAAGCAGGTGCATCATTGACTCCATCTCCTGTCATTGCAACAACTTCACCATCTTCCTTAAGCAATCTTACTATCTCTTGTTTATGTCTAGGTTCAGCCCTTGAGAAAAGGAGTCCTTCATCTTGTCTCAAATAAGATTTTTGATCCTGTCGGCTCATTGCCATGAATTCTTTTCCGGTTAAACTTCTGGAACTTATGGCTTCATGTTGTCCAAATACACCTATTTCTCGACATACTGCTTCAGCTGTGTTCTGGTTATCCCCTGTGATAACCATGACACGAATACCAGCAGCCTTACAGTCTTCAATTGCTTGATGAACCTCTTTTCGAGGAGGATCCTGTAAAAATACATGGTGATACAAACTCAAGTCAAATTAAAAATTTGAAGAAAAACTCACTTACAAAATAAGATACATAAATCAATACACTGTGCCACTCACCCTTAACCCAACAAAGCCAGCAAAAATAAGATTGCTTTCAATGGCAGAGTAATTGGATGGGTCAAGTAAAAGCTGATGTGCTGGATGATCTTCGTCACCATTATTATAAGTGGAAAATTCAGGAAGATCCTCCTTGTACGCAAAACCTAAACACCTTAACGCACTTGATGACATCTCACGTAAGACAGCTAAGAGGTTTGCTTTTGACTCTGAGTCTAACTCCACAATAGATCCATCGAGCAGTTGAATAAATGAACTCCGTTCCAAAAGATTTTCAACAGCACCCTGCCACATAGAGTTAAGCACCATCTTAACCAATGATAATTAACATATCATAATAAGAAGAAATATGGGGGATAAAAAGCAAGAACAAAAGGTTAAACACAAAAGAAAAGCAACCAATAAGACAGAATTACACGAAATTACTTAACAATTAAACAGAATTACTTAATGATGCAAAAATTGACCACCAAGGCTTAAAAGGTGAAGTGAAACACTAAAATCATTAAGTTGATTGATATCCCCTTTATAATCTCAGTCACAGGTTGTTACATAACCATCCCAATGTTTTCTTTCATGAGCTACTATGTGAAAAGGATTTAAAATGACCCGCAGAGGGAAATAGCACATTAGCATAAAAAGAGAAAACAAAAAAATTAGAAATCAGCAAAATAATATAGAAAAGTAGCATTGAAAATAAAATTTATAACCAAATAAGTCAGAAACTATGAGGTTATCAGAATATACCTTCACGAGTAATGACTTCTTCCCTGAGCTAGAATTTGTAATAACTCCCATGGATTTGCGGTCTCGATCAAACTCTAGAGTAGCAATGCGTTGCTCATTCTTATTCCAAACTTGGCAGCATTCTTGTGAATCATATTAAAGCATCAAAAACATGTCAGAATGAACATGCATAAGAAAAAAAATGAGACAATAATAACAGTCAAGTACTTACGCAGGACACCCCCATTAGTGGAAGCTGAACTTGAATCATATCCTTCAGGAAGCCCCATCTTTTCCACAAGAACCTAAACATGCAGATAAAATGCATCAGGCTAAAAGCTATATAGAATGTGTTATTTGTTGGCATCTCCTCTTGCCCCATGCATCATCATTACCAAGTATCTCAACAAGGTTCCTTCTCCAACAGGCATATCAATAGAACAACATGAAGATGCATTATCGTACATGTAAAAGTAAGACATTATGTGCTACAGCAACAACCTCCCTTTCACTATGAATATGAAAATAAATCTAACAAGTGAAGAAGACTTCAAGCTTCCTAATTATTTCAGATTTTGTCTTTAGTCATGAGTTTAGCTAATAATTTACGATCAGGCCTGTCTTTTCCAGTTCTAAAAGTAAGAACTTTTTAACCTTTTTGTTTTCAAGGGCATGCATGCCTAGTCCCTCTGATGAAGCATAGAAACCTACAGTTGAAGAACATCCTAAATATCATCTAGGAACTTGTCTTTGATTAATAAAACTGTTGTCGGAATTAAGAGAGGAGACAATTAGAGTGACATAAAATAATTGCATCAAAAAATCATGAGATTATTAGGTCACCACCTTCAATGCTGCTTCAGTAGGCATTCCATTTGCAACAAAATGATGGCCAGATTTTTCAACACCTGCATCATTACAGACAGCTGCAATCGTTGCCAACATTTGCAGATTGGCATCCAGTTGACTTCCAAGCCATCCAACGATTCTTCCATCCAAGGGATCATATGTAGTCCCTTCCACATCAAAGGCTCGCAGAGTACCAACACGAGAACCAAGAGAAACAATTTTTGCTACAGCCATCTGATTAGTTGTTAGAGTACCTGTCTTATCAGAACATATAACAGTTGTACAGCCAAGAGTTTCAACACTGGGAAGCTTTCGAACAAGGGCATTCTTTTGGGCCATCTTGCGGGTGCCAAGTGCCAAGCATGTAGTTATGACTGCAGGCAAACCTTCTGGAATTGCAGCTACAGCCAATGCCACGGCTATCTCAAAGTAATACGTACATTTCTCAAATGAGAACTTGAAATTTGCTGGCCACCCATCAACATATTCCCAAGTAAGGAAGTATTTGACATTAATAAGCCAAACTAGAGCACAGATCACTCCAATTATTGCTGTTAAAAGCTCTCCAAACTCATTCAACTTTTTCTTCAATGGTGTGTCATCTTCACTTTCAGATGCTTCCTGTATCTGAGAATGCACCTGTCCTAGTTCAGTGCTCATCCCTGACTGGGTAACAAGGCAAATGCAATTTCCATTGACAACTGTTGTCCCAGCAAAAACCATACACTTTTTCCCTTGTATATCTGTATCTTCTGGCACAGCCTTAGAAGTCTTGCTCACAGCTTCACTCTCACCTGTCAAGGACCCCTGCTCAGCCCGAAAAGTTGAGCTGATTAGACGCAATACTCGCATGTCAGCAGGCACCTTATCCCCAACTCTAAGCTCTACTATATCACCGGGAACAAGGTCCTTGGCAACGATTGAAGCTCGTTTACCATTTCGTATGACTGAAGCCTGTTCAGACTGAATTTCCTTAAGGGCTTCCAATGCTTTCTCAGCATTGTTCTCTTGCCAAACGCCAACAATCGCATTGACAATCAAAATCAAGAAAATAACTATAGGCTCCACAAATGCCGTAATCCTCATCTCACCTCCTTCATCGCCATCATACCACGCAAGAACAAAAGATACAACTGCTGCAGCTAATAGAATCCTAACTAATGTGTCATTAAATTGTTCCAAAACCAGTTTCCAGATAGAAGTACCTTCATGCTTCTCCAATTCATTGAAACCATAGATCTTCCTCTGTTTCTCAACGCTTTCAGAAGATAATCCGAGATCTGGATCTACTTGGAACTTCTCTACGCATTCTCGAACATCCCTTGCCCAGGCAGGGTACATTTCTTTATTAGAAGAATTAGCAGCAAAATTTTCCTTTTTCCCATAGTTTTCCCCGCCTCTACCCATTTAGATTAGCAAACAGATTGGACGGATAAAGAAGCGCAATGGAAAATAAATTTAGCCTGCAAATGAAGGGGAAAATTAGGCAAAATCCAACACACAAAAACCAAAACCAAAACCAAAACCAAAAGCAAACCAATTAACAAGAGTTCCAAAACTACAAAATCAAACACCCAACTGTCAGTTTAATACCTAAGAATTCAAGCAAAATAAAGATAAATCAACACGAACAACCCAGCCAGTTCATATATCCTACTAAAATCCAAACAAAGTTAAAGCCGTCACGCCTCAGATCCGTAGGAATCTACAATAACCTCTCGTCTACAAACTTGCTCGACAAGCGAACTAAGATCAAAACAATCGATAGAAAACCAAAACCAAAAACGAAATCAAATCAAAACAAAATCAAAATCAAAACGAACACAATCATTAATCTCACAATCAGACAACATATTTACCAGAATTCCTGGATCCTTAACGCCGATCAGCTTCGAATTTCCTTCTCGAAACTGAAATGGACTGAATGAAAGAGAAAATGGAGAGAAAGAATCAAACCAATGTGACGCTTCCAGTGACGCTACGAACTGGAAAAGCACGAAACCATAGAACTGATTATAGGGCAAATAAGGAGCGATTCAACCGCAATAATCTGCTGCATCCGCTACTACGAGTTTCCAATTTTAAACCGATCAGATTCTTGCACGTGTTCAAATCTGGTGGCTCTATTAGAGATGGATTGCGAAGGTGTACGGTAACAAAAAGTGGGATCCGCATGGAATTCGTTTTATCGTTTATTAAAGTAGTAATAATAGAAGCCACGAAGCTTCCTACTCGTTTTCTTTGGAATAACAAACTTGGCATTTACAAAAGATACTTTGCTTTTATATATATATATATATATATGCTGGGTGACATAATTATTTTATTGTTTGATTGTAAACCAGTTTAACACTTACGTCACGGATTCAATTTTTAAAATTGGTATATATAATCTCTCTTTCATAATTTGTATTCAAAATATATACATGCCCCCTCTTTTGTTTTTTTTTTTGAAATCTTGTTTAATATGACCTTACATGATGAATTATTTTAAATGATTAAAATGTATAATTATTTTGAGGGATAAGTGTTTTTTTTTTTTTTTTTTTTGAAAATGAATTATAATTGATCATTGGTAATAGTTGCTCTAAATATTAAAAAGAAAAAAACAAATAAATGTTTATGTTATCGTCCACGTGGAAGTTTGAGTTTACTCTAAATTATGATGCTTTTTCGATTTTTTTGGTAATATTCATAATTTTATCTCTCCTTTAATCATTTTTGGTACTAGAAAAAATCAACGTGTCTTGCACGTATGAATAATGTATTATATATATATATGAATGAGATAACAAAGTAAATAATTTTAAATAAAAATACGACTCAAAAAAAATAAAAATAGTCATAAAAATATTTATTTTAATTGTTAAGTCAAAATAGAGGCTAGATAAAGTAATACACAAAAATTATGATTATATATATATGATTTTTATTTTAATCATTTTTGGTATTAGACAAATATAAAAATAGTCATAAAAATATTTATTTTGATTTTTAAGTCAAAATAGTCATAAATCATGATTTTTATTTTAAAAAAATATAAAAATATTAAAAAAAAAAAAAAAAAAAACTCACCGTTTCTTTAGACAAATGTTGGATGATAGCTTTATATAAGAAGAGAGACATTACAAAATTTTTAAAAAATTTCCAATAAATATAATTATATATATATAATTATAAAAATAAATATATAATTGTATTCTAACATTTTAAATCATCATTAATATTTATATTGACTATACATTAAGAAAACTATATACATAAACATGAAAATGGAAAGATATCAAACAGTTTCATGTACAAAAGAACAGGAAAATTCTAAAAATGAATTTTTGAAACTCTTAGCCTGAAACAGTTAATAAATGATAAAAGAATTCTTAACGCCCCGTTTGATAACCATTTGGTTTCTTATTTTTTGTTTTTCAAATTTAAGCCTATTTTCTCTCAAATTTTCTACAATTTGTTTCATCATTTCTACCATGTATACATCTTTCCTTAAGAAAGTAGGGGAAGACCAACCAACTTTTAAAAACAAAAAAAAGTAGCTTCCCAAAGTTTGTTTTTGTTTTTAAAAGTTGGTTAGTATTCTCTTACTTTCTTAAAGAAATATGGATAAATAGTAGGAACGATGAAATATATTGTAGGAAATTTGAGAGAGAATAAGCTTAAATTTGAAAAACGAAAAACAAGAAACCAAATGGTTATCAAACGGGGCCTAAGAAACAAAAATATAATTATGAAAACAAAGTTTATTATGGAGAAGACTTTTACCCATTGTTTTAATTATTAATATTTGTAATTGATAATTAGCTACAAATGAGTTTTCCTTTTACTTTATTTTTAAGTTTGTCTTAAACAATTTTATGATGTTTTGAGATTAAGATAGTAAGAGTCGATACATCTTCTCGTAATATAACTAATAAGTTAAAATTTTATTGTGTGTATGCATAAATTTTATTTAAAAATAGTATAATATCATCAAAAAAGTTATATAAAATAAAATACCTAACTTGAATATATCATCTCATTATTTTTCTTTGTATATCCTCCTTTCAACTTCTATTTTTTCAATTATTGATAAACAACCTTCTGAAAAAAAAAAAAAAAAAAAAAAAAAAAAAAAAAAAAATCAAGAAAATGGTTAATTAAAGTAACAGAAAATACAACCTACAATAAAATTTAGGGGAATTATATTGAATAGTCCAATTTTACAAAATAATTACAGAGCTAGGCAAATTTGAATATATTTAGCATACATAGTCAAATATACAATATAAATAATACTCATCATATTGTATTATGTATTAGTTATTCAGTATATACTGCAATGTGGTCTACTTGTATACAAACATACTTCCTTCCTTATCAGAGAGGGGCAAAGCAAAGCTGCTTGACTGTTAAGGATCCGCTTTTTGGCTCGCAATAAAGCTAGGGCCCTGATCGAGCGCGAAGTGATTTAGAAAGATTCTTCTTTATCGATGGTGATCGGTCCTTAAGAATCATAAGAGAAACTTCGGACTAATGGGAAGCAGCAGAAAGAGCCGCGCTAGCGCGAAAGCTGTTGCGCGTTAGCAACGCTATTTACATAAGAGCTACTATTTCAAAACTCCTACTAGGAAGAGCAACTAGGGGCTGGTGGAGCTGAAGCTGTGTAAACTGTGATGCTATCGTATATTTGATTATGATTGCTAATTTTTTTCAAATTTGTCTAGTATTGTAAATATTTTATCAATTTGGTCTATTCCTACAAAAACCCCTAAAATTTAAAAGCAAGAACATGAATCGAATAAGAAAGAAAAAGAAAATTATATCAACACATAAGAGAAAACTTACACTTGGTAGACAATCAGAAACGAAGAGGACAAAAGATAAAAGCTCAACAGAACAAACCCACAGCCAAAATTCAATTTTCAAAATTTTGTCTAATGTAATCAGAGGACAAAAGGAAGGACTAATTGTTCCTAGTTTTACCACCAAGAACGTCTCTTAGTTTTTTTTAACGTCTCTTAGTTAAGGGACCTAAATGGACTAATTTTAGATAGTTAATGGACTAATTTTGGACATTTCAAACTCCAAGGACCTAAATAAAACAAACATCATACTTAAGGGACCTAAATGGTAGTTTAACTTTATATATAATTACATTTGATTATGCATTTAAAAACTACCTATATGTTATTTGTTTTTTTTTAAAGGAAATTATTTCCTCAAAAAAAAAAAAATAATAAAGGAAATTATTAATGATGAAAAGTAATTAAATAATTCATAAGATTTTTTTTTTTTTTAAAAAAGTTATAGCTTACGGAAGTTTTTTTATAATGATTATAGAGGTTTCTTTTTGAAAAAAATGGTTAATTAAATGATAATTGCTATGGTAGGGTGGGTGATTAATTTAATGGTATATTTGTAATTTATGATATAACTTAAGGGCAAAATTGTCTATAAATGATTTACCTCTTAAGCTACATTTTAAGGTTGTTTGATTAGATAATTTGTGTCGTCCATCCCTAGAATTACGGTGTATGTCACAACCATATTCTTAATCGGATCATATTATGTTACAACCATATTCTTAATCGGATCATATTATGTCACACTTTTAATTTTTTAATTTTTGTAAATTTTGTAATCTCTCTCTAAAGACAATTATTTTTACCTTCAGTCACTAAATTCATTACAACCTTTTCTTTTATTTTTTGAAGGATGATGTATTTACTACCCGGCAAGGGGTCTTTGTCGACGGTCAATAACGTCTCATAAGATCAATAAATCGACGACTAAGCCTTAGGTGACGATATTCTATTCGTCGCCAAAACTGTCGGACAAACTTCGTCGGAAAAGTATTAGTCATTAATGTCGTCGTCAATTTGAATATCATACGACAGTGTTACCAACCGTCGATTGTTGATACCTTAGCCGACGTTGTATAAACCGTCGGTTAAGGTCTTATTGGCCAACTATTGATACACTGTCGGTTAAGTCCTTAATAACCGATGGTTTGAAAAACCGTCGGTTAAGTTATATTTTATTCGACGTTATATAAAACGTCGGATAAAGTTGTTTATTTTAAAAAAAATAATATTCTATTATTTAGTTTTTTTTTTGTGCACATATATGTTTTATTTTTTTTAATTCTTGGGTACCCTAGGATTCTTTTACTAAATTTAACATTTTATAAATTATTTCTTTCATGATAATGCTTTAAAGAGACTTTGTTTTTATACATGTTCTAGATGTCGAACATTATTTTCATGCATTTAAAGTTAAAAGCTTAGGTTTAGACCCTAAATTGAGGTCATGTCTTCCTATTTCGTTAAATATATATAAACAAAATTTAAATATACCACACATTAATTATTTAAACCAAAGGCTCAACTACTAGTCACGTGCATTTTCATATACAAAAATTAAATGAGATGACAGTAACATGATAATTCAAAATTCAAACATCAAGTTAATGTATTAACTGAACTATCTTTTTTTTAATTCTCTCTTATTGTCAAAAAAAAAAAAAAAAAAGACTTTGTGAATGTCTAAAATAACTTATGTACGTGCATGTCGACTATTTTTAAGAAACATTCTGATTGACCTTACAAAATTTCAATATTAAAAAAATAATTTTTTAGATAAATAATTATCATCTTAATATAAAAAATCCCATGTGTGTGTTAATTCATAAGATAAAAAATGTATACACATTTGTACATCCGTAAGTTATTCAATTATTTATGAATACATAATTTTCCTTATTTTTTGTATTCTCCAACTACTCATAAAATAGATATTAAAAAATAAAAAATAAAAAATAAAGAAACTCATCAGAAAATGATCATATCCATTTTTTTTTAATATAACCATGTTTAAAGATGAAGATGGAAATAAACTATGTAAAGATTAATATAACAAATTAATATAACAAACCAAACAATGATGTATAAACTTTATACACACAAACCAAACAAAACAAAAACCATAAACCACAAATACACATTATTATATAAAAAAAGCATAAATATAATACATGATAAATTATAAACAAAATAAAATCCCAACCCAAAACAGTAACAAACTTTTGAAGAGTTTAAAATGAATCTAAACTCAAATTAACATCAAACAAACACATAAAAATCTCAACAAAAAACACTGTTTGGTTTTTGTTTTTTGTTTCAAAGTGATTTGAAAGTGGTTGCATCTGCATTATGAATCCAACCAAACCTTTCCATGAAAGGGTTAGCCAAAGAGAGTGGTGGATAGGCATTAATGCAATCTTCCCAAACATTACCATTTCTACCCCCCAATTCTTTCACCACTTCCCACAAGCAGCTGTTGCATTTAAACCCTGCCCCAAAGCTTATCATCAAAACTCTGTCCCCTTTTTTCAGCCTCCTCTTGGCCTCCATGTACCCTAACACATACCATAGGCTGCTCGCCGACGTGTTCCCGAACCGGTGCAGCGTCATTCGAGCTGGCTCCAGATCTTGCTCCGTTAGGCTCAGGCTCTTCCCGACCCCGTCTATCACTGCCTTTCCTCCCGTGTGCAGGCAGAAGTGCTCCGCTGCTGTTCGGAAGTCCGCGGATGGCTTCCCCCTCCGCGGCTTCGAGGAGCCTACGGAGGAGATCTTGTGGATTATCGTTAGGATCGTTAGCCGGAATATCTCGGTTATGGGGAGGATTTTGGGAGAGATTTCTCTTAGGTTGTCTGTGAATGCTCTTGTTGCTGCTCTTGGGAGTGTCTTCCCCAGATGGAAACCTTTTTTTAACAAAAACACGTAAAAGTTATTTAATCAAATAATTACAAGAAAGGTGAACTAGATGAAAAGTTATTGTAATCTTAATAATATGGGTAATTTGCATGTATATTATAATAAGGTAAAAAAATTGCATAAATAACAACTTTTTGAAAATATTTGTAAATATAGCAAAATCAGATTGATAGACTCCATCAATAGTGTCTAATAGACTCCATCAATAGACTCTATCAATAGCGTCTGATAGACTCCATCAATAGTGTTTGATAGAATCTATCAAAAAAAAAGTTGTTATGTTTGCAATATTTTTAAAAAGTTGCTATAATTCGAATGTAGAGTAGAAAATTTGTTATAGAGTGCAAATTTCCTATTATTTATTATTTGTGGTTGTTTTTTTTTTTTCTAAATAAAAAAATAAACTGTCTTCCACATCCTTTCTCCCTAATCATTTTTGGGAGGAAGATGGGTAAAAAAAAAAAAAAAAAAAAGGTTAAGTTAATTTTGAGAAGCATTATTAGTACCTAGGTTTCCTTGGTTATCTTCTTTTTGATAGCAACAATCATAGGACTCATCTTGAGCTCCAAGGTGGGTTCGGACAAGACACTTGAGCTTGAACATGGCTTTGTTTTTCAAGCTCCTTTTGTTGGTCAAAAGTATGGCGGCGCCGCCCGATCGGAACAAACAGTTGGAGAGAATCATGGATCGGTCTTTACCGGAATACCAGTTCGGAGCGAGGGACTCGGAGGTGACAACGATGGCGTACGAGTTCTTGTATGACTTGAACATTCGCTTCACAATGTCCATAGAAATTAGGCTTGCACTGCACCCCATTCCACTTAGGTTGAACACTTTAATGTCTTCTCTCATCTTGTACCTAAATATTCATATCAAAATACTTTATTAAATCGTAATAAAGAGAAGTAGCTTTTATATTTTATAAATGTTGGTAAAATATGAGTATTTCAAATGCACAATTTTCTTCTTTAATGTCATCTTAAAATAACCCATTAAAACTTAGAAAATTGAAAATAAGACTGAAATGAATAATCATCAAATTTTTGAATAATTTATGTAAATTAACCGTATGAACCCTACAACATTTGGGTCGTTGAAAAATTCTAAAGAAAATTAATTTCTAACTAGATGACTACCCTAAATAAAACTCGTAACACTTAGATTAAGACTATTTTGACTACTAACCTAATCTATTAAAATCGAGTGATTATAAGTATTAACTAAGAAGAAAATGACATGGGCTTAAACACATTAATCTTTTATTCTACCTCGTGCTAAATTAATTAAAAATAAGTGGATAAGTTACGATAAATTTAATCATATAACCTGTTAATAATCCTAGAAGCGAGCGAAGGGGAAGTAGAGAGCATAGAGACATTAACGACGAGGATATCGATTTGATGAGGAGAAACTCCAGACTTAAGGAAGAGCTTTTGGAGGGAGTCATGGAAAAACTCCTCGACTTCGGAGGTGGAGTCGAGGAGGGAAGGGCGTTGTTCGTTGCCGGAGAGGATGACTCGGGGGCCGTAGGTTTGCTCGCCGATGCCGGAGTTGACGACGGCTTTGAGAAGGAACTTGAAGTCTTCAAGGCCAAGAGTTTTGGTGCGTCTCATAAGGTCTTGGCAGAGCTGAGTGTCGAGCATCCGGTCGTCGGTTGGTTTGAAGCATTGGTAGCTTAAAATGTAGCATTGTTGGTCCCTTTTGGAATCAAAATGGTTCCATATTTTGTGGACCAAATAAAGAAATGGGATTGCATAAACAAACACCAATGGCTCCATGAGAGAGAAAAAAAGAGGGATTTTGGGAACTGAAAAATTGGAGCAATGAGCTGAGAGGATAATAGCCAGCTCTTATAGGCAAGAGTGCAGTTGGGTTTAAGAATTGCAAATTTCCAACTACTTTCCTTTCAATAATTTATCTTCATTATTCAAATGATAATCGTGAAATCGATACTCATTTAGCTTAATAATTTGCTTTACTATATAGTTAGGGTCATACGGGCTGTGCATAGATTTAGACCTAAAAAATAATAAATGACTTTACAATTAATTAAGTTTCACTTGTGCCTATTTCAAAAAGATTTTATAATCAAATTCACTTAATTACAAATTTTAAACACTTAAAACTTTAGAAATCAAACTGTTGTGTTATTTATTGAACGCGTTCATGCCCTTAAGATTATAACTGCATCTGCATCTGCATCTGCATCAGCATCCGTTCCTGCATCTGTTTAGTTTATGCAATCTGTAATTAAGTTTTAATGAGGGCGCATATATAAGCCCGAATTAAAATCCTAGTCGTTTATGACTTTCATTATTTTTTGTATAAACTCTGTAATCCGACGTCTCCTCTCAATAAACGTGTTTTCCCTCTCCGCCTATGGATTAGGTAACGCAACGTTAGTGAACCACATAAATCTATGTGTGTGATTTCTATTCTTCTCCTATTTTACGTTCTCGTATTATCTGTTTTACGTTTTCGATTCGATTGGTGATTGTCGTTTTCATAACACGAACCTTCTTCTATCATGCCTTCTTGGGAATTATATATAACAACAAATATGATATGTAAAAGATCATTTGCATTTAATTATCATACCAGACATCTAGATGTTGACATTTGATTTCAAAGAAATTAAAGATACACATCAACTATTATTAGTGTATGTGATATATATGTATATATTTTGAAGGGAAATTGTACTAGATAGTCCAATTTTACAAAATAATTACAGATCTGGGCAAATTTGAAAATATTAGCATACATAGTCAAATATATAATATAAATAATACTCATCATACTGTATTATGTATTAATTATTCAGTATAAAAAGTATTACTTTATAACGTATATATGATTATGGTTGCTAAATTTTTTCAAATTTGCCTAGTGTTGTAAATATTTTATCAATTTGGTCTATTCGTGCAAAAATCCCAAAAAACAATGTTGTAGGCTATATTGGTTACAATATATGTTGATCTTGGCATATTTCTAGTTAAGTTGGATAGATCACCATTGTAATTTTGCAGAAAAAACGAGGCCAGAGACTACGAAATTGAAGATAATCAATCATGGCATTAACATGGTTCATCATCTTACCACACGGTTTCCTCCATAAATATTATGCTCCCAGCTATGAAACATGCTGTTGTCAATGAAAACAAAATCAACTCCATCTACATATGTTTGGAAGTATGCAACTTCGTGTTCCTGCAAGATAAAAAATTCACATTTGACATATCAGTGATGAAAGGACTCTATCTTCTTGGGTAGATAATCGATCGTCTTTGGCCTAGGGACGGGTGTGATTACTTTGTTTCAAAAAAAAAAAAAAAGAAAGGCTGGAAAAGTTGAACAGAGAGTTGCAACTCTACGACAAGTTGTTGCATACCTGTCCATGCACTTTATATCTTTTCCGAACACCTGTATCTTGTAGGCCGGCATAATTTGCGTATCGAGGTACTGTAACCTACAAAGAAGAAATGAAATATATGGGACCAAAGCTGAGACTAAATAGTTAAAGTTATTCCTTATTATTATTATTTGAAACAAACAAAGTAATTCCTTTTATTTGGAGACAATTAGAACTAACATTGGTGTTTATATTAAGATTGTCATATTCTTCTTTTCTATTTTTTTCTTTCAAGCAAGCCAAAAAGAACTAGCTGGAAAACAATGTTTGTGAAGAAAACCAAGATTTTTTTCCAGATAAAAGTGAAAAGTACTACCATCACCCTGTGACCACGACGAGCCAAAGCCTTCGGTAAAGAGCCAGCAACATCTCCAAGCCCACCTATTTGAAATCTTCAAAATATCAGTACATAATCCATAAGTAATGACGTGCATGAAAGTAATCATGAAGAAGCAGGGTGTATAGACACATAGATATATCTTTTTGTATTGTCTACTGAAAGCTTAAATGCGATTAATAACAATAATCAAAATTATATTCATAAAAAGCAAGGGTACAGTTTGAAGGATGAAGAAAGGCTTTGAAGTATTTGGTGCAACTAATTGTTGGTTGATATAATTAAAATTACCCCAATCCATAAGCTTAGGATTTTGGATTGATTGGTGGTTTAACACAACTCAACATGGTATCAGAGCAGGAGGTCATGAGTTCGAATCCTTGCCAAGTCGTTTCCTCCCCGGGCATTTCTCAAATTTCAAAGCCCACAAGTGAGGGGGAGTGTTGGTTGATATAATGAAAATAACCCCAATCCATAAGCTTAGGCTTTTGGATTGATTGGTGGTTTAACACAACTCAACACTAACTTAAATAGCATCTGTTCTAAAATAGGTTGTACTGTTGACTACTGTGTCCTCGTCTTCTAAGTATTTGGTGCAACTAATAAAAGATGATCATGTTTTATACAAATCAAACTAGAAACTTATATGTATAGCTGGAACAATAATCAAAGTACAATGACTAAGGCAGAACAGTATCTAGATCTTTTCCTATAAAAAAACAGTATCTAGATCTTTATCCAATTTATGCTATTCTCAACATTCTTCCCTAGTAAGTCAACTTTTAAAACTCCCCCAAAAAGCACAATGATAAGAATCCTAATATGTTTAAAGTATTTTCGCGAAGCGAAAGGAAAACACCAATGTAAAATACCAGTTTTTGACCAAGGAGCACATTCTGCAGCAACTATTATGATATTCATAACATTATCCCCAGCCAAAGGAGGCTCAACATCCACACTTGCAGTTTCAACAGCCTCACTGTCAACTTTCAAAGTTGGTTCACTTGGTTGTTCATCCTTCATTTCTCTTACAGTGGAATATGAGGATTTACTGGAAAGAAAAGCAGGAATAAAATCAGAATATTTTGTCTTTGAGTTGCCTTTCAGCTGATCTTTGGGATCTGCACTAGATATTTCCTTTTTAAGATCTACAGCTTGCTTCTCATCATTTTTATCAGAAGACGAACTGGACGAAAACGGTACAGCATTCAGTTGCCGTCTTACAGCTACATTGCCATTGCTGACAGATTGACGGCTTGCATTCAAACTATCAACAGTACTTTTATCATTACATGAAGGAAAATCAGGAACAGGGAACGATCTATCCGTTTGCTCATTTGAATCTTCTTCTTTCTTGGAATCTTTTTTTCTCTCTGCAATCTACATAATACAGGAAAGTTAAATTCAAAGAGTAAATTTGAGCTCCTATAAATGGAAATTGAGGAAAAACATGAACTAGGATGAGTAACAGGAATGATAAGCCTAAAAGAACACAACTGACATCATAGCAATACTAAAGAATAATATTAAGCCTGCAATGTGTTCTACCTATAGTAGTAGAAGGCTACACAGGTTAAAATGATGCCTAGGAAAACAATCATTGGGTACTTACGGTTTTCGGTTTATGATTCTTATTTACCTGTTTTCCAGTAATATGCATAAGTGATGTTTCTTCTTTCAGGCTGATTTCGTGCGGTCTATATGTGTTTTTCGGGCAAAACAGTGTTATCACTTCTGTCCTGGTGGAATTTGGGAGAGTATCAAACCTTTCAAATATTTAATCAAGGTTTGTAACTTTATCAACTGTTCCAATGAAAGGATGTAATTATGATTTCTTGCATATCTTTCCCAATTGGAAGGCCTTTGTGTAACCTTTTGGTTTTGTGGGAATATCTCATTGATGGAGTTCCGTCTCAATAACTCTATGTTATCTAATACGGTACTAGAACTTATTAAACCCAAACGGATATTCGACTGGACAGAACATGTGAGACCTATTGAAGATTGATGAACCTAAGGAGGCATCATCGTGACAGGACATGTTGAGTTGAGGATTCCATATTGAAATATTAACATTTAAATGACAGATACTCTACTCCGCTCATTGCGAATTGATTTGAGATGGAACCCCATATTATTTAATACCTATCATAATGCCACTTCGATCACTTTACTATCAATTTCTTATGAATAAAGATCACCAATAGGCAACTATGCCATCACATCTAATTGTAAGTCTAATCAGATTGCAACACTAAGAACCAAGCCCAAGAATTCATAGATAGTAAGAAAACATGCCATTAAGCTTGTGGTGATTTTTTTCTCCCCGCCCACCCCTCCATTCCCCGTCTAAACGGGGCAGTGGCGGGTTCCCGCCGGAAAACGAACATCTCTACGTGAAATCAGCCACAAATTACGGTTTCAGACAGAAAAAAGCAAAACAAACCAGAATCAGAAGAACACAAACCTCATGGAGTGTCTCCGGCCGCTGCATTGGAAGAACATTATTGCTCTTTCCAATTGTGGCTTGAATTTCTTCATCGAAATCATCACTCCTTCGAGCACTATCAAACCCCGAAGTGGATGGTTTAGCCTGCAAAGGCTTAGCCCATTTTCCGATTCTTGCAACGATTTTGCTGGCTCCTAAGAACCCCACGCCTCGCCTCTGATTCAGCCGCTTAAAGGAACCGAAAGCTCGATGATAGTTCTTCTTGTTACCAAGAACGAACACGGAGCTCTCTGCCTTGGCGTCAATGGCGAAAGGAAGAGACCCTAAATACGCCATTTGTGAAGAAAAGAGAAGGAACCCAAATCGGGGAAATGGAGAAATGCTTTCAAGCTCAACAATGGAGGAACTGAGATTGGTTATGGGGGTTGTTAATCTGTGAACCTGAAATTAACCGAGAAATTCGGAGGGCGGAAAATTGGTGGCCTATTTTCGCATTACGAAAAACGTGGGTTTTTTCTTTTTCTTTTTCTTTTTCTTTTTAAGATTCTTTTTTGTCCAAAAGTTTTAATTTCGTTTTCGATATTGATGTATTTGCTGAGCATTCGATTTCATGAAAATTCGTAGAATTTTGATTCAACGACGAAAATGATTTGAATTTGTAAATTGATTCTGAAGAGTTTGTTAGAAATAACCATAAATTGGTTATTTCCAACAAAAATCTCTAATTGAACTAATTAAGAACTTGAGAGAAGAGAGAAATAGATGCTTGTACCCTATAAATAAAGAGATTAGGGATTAAGAAAGCTTAGCTTGTATTTTTCGACATTAAGGCTTGTAATCTTCTTCTTCCTTTGCTCTCGACTGAAATAAACCCTCTGAAGCTCAGTGGAATAGGCAGCTTGGCCGAACCACAGTGGTCTCCGAGATGAAGCACCTGCTATCATTGCTGACGCCAGCAACTTTCCACGCGCCAGGTCTGACGCCATCATTGCGACTGTTGGTTCACTCAAACCCATGACTATGGGTAAATTTTTTGGAGGCACTGTTTATCCCCGGTCAAATGCCATATGCTCTTAAAATAGGTAGGGCTAAATTTTGCCATAACAAAAAGTTGGAACAGTCTAATTTGATGGTAGTCATGTGATTCAATGGAGGAGTGCTAAACCTAGAGTTTGAATAATGGCCATGTTTATGCTATGATACCAAGATAATAACTCAAAAAGATGGGAAATATATTTTGTATTTGATAGATGAAGAACGTAGACAACTCACCCACTATATATAGGAGTTTAAGTAAATATAAATAATACATTTAAAATACATAAATCCCAACAAAAAGGAAACTTGTAGAACAACTCCAAGATCTAAACATAATAATAATAATATTATTATAATAGTAAATCATAAACATTTTTATAATTAAAATATTTTTTAGAATAGATTCCAACATCTTAAGACTTAAGGAGGTATTTGGTATAAGTATTAAGTTAATCCAAATCGTGTTTGGTGAACGGATTAATTTTATCCCTCAGATTAAGTTAATCATTCACGAAATCCAACAATAATCTCGATATATTTTCTCTCTGCCTCGTTTTTCGAAATCATCTCTAATTAAATTTTTAAACAATTTATTCAACTTTAAAAATTAGATTTAA
>JBBMEF010008010.1:0-23524 GCA_037832685.1 Sicyos baderoa | reverse complement strand
CCTCCCCCCCCCCCCCCCCCCCCCCCCCCCCCCCCCCCCCCCCCCCCCCCCCCCCCCCCCCCCTCCCCCCCCCCCCCTTACACAACATAAGATTCTCTTGCCTCTCCGAAACTCGATCACAATTCCTACCACAACTAAGATGAAGTTAAACTAGTGATTGTAGATTTAGAACAAACAAGGTATATTCATTCAACTTCATACAAATTGTTGCTTCTGAAATCGACCATAAATTTTAATCACGTATCAAGCAATGATGCAAGTTTAATCAGGGGTGGTGAAAGGAATTTATAAACGTAGATAAACATAGCTAAGGAAACAAAATTATGTACACTACACAGTTTTATTTCACTACCCCAACTAATTTGAACAAGAACTAAGGCAATATTCCAGCCAAGCCAATATTCGCGCATGCAGATATTGAGAGGGGAAAAAACATAAAAAAAAGACCTTTGACTTTGCTGAAAAAAGCATCTTCATGTGCTTTAAAACATAAAAAGAGACCTTTGACTTTGCTGAAAAAAGCATCTTCATGTGTTTTAAACTGTGATACTGCTCGAGGTACAAAATCCTGAAAGATGATTATGAATTCTCAAAACATAATTATAACAGGAGAGGGAAATAACAAATAGGGAGAAAATATTCATATATTGCACAGTCAATACTCAAGATATTAATAGAAAAAAACTAAGTGCAAACGCACTATTGATCAACCACACAAAACCAGCAAGAATAAGACAGAGAGCAACAAGCACATTGCATGAAGCCATGAACAGAAATCTAATGGGACATGCTGATATGAGGATATCATACATTCAAACCAAACAGGTATCAACAAACAAAGGCAAAAAATTAACTACAACCCACTATAGATGAAACGTCAGGTTTTGTATCTCCTTCATTAACCTGTGAATGGCTTATCTTGATAGGACACCAACCCCATTTCTCAAATTGCATCCGTAAACATTATTTAATTTGATGCAGCTCCAGGCAAGTCCAAGCATTTCGATTCTGGTTGGTCTTTAAAAAAACAAGAATTCATCTGATCTTGCATCAGTCAACATTTGATTCAAGGAATTTTTGTATCATTCTTTAGGCTCTATTTTTCTTGATTGGATACCATTTTTTTTAAGGCCTCCCTCTTTTTGTGAGCTTATTTTGCTTGTTCTTTCATGCTTATCTCAATGAAATCTTGGTTTTTCATCCAAAAAAATAAAATAAACTCCAATCGCTACCTCCAATAAAAAAAAACAAAAAAAAAAACGTTCCTTTCTCACAACTCCCACGTAGAGCAAACTTTGGCTGCCTCACACCATTTGATAACCATTTGAACTTTTGTTTTTGATTTTTTTAAAAGTTAAACCTACAACTACTACCCGAACACATAGTTTTCATTATTTTGATATCTATGTTTGTTTTAGTTTTTGAAAATCCAAACCAAAATTTGAAAGCATACTTGTTTTGTTTTATGAAATTTGGTTAGAATTCACCAACTTTCCTTAGAATTCACCAACTTTCTTAAAGGAAGATGAAATCATACTTAGAGAATTTGAGTAAATACAAGCTTAAATTACAAAAACAAAAAAACAAAAAAAGAAATGATTATCAAATCGGACATCATAATCGAACAAGATATTCTCCGCAAACTTTCATAGATGTAAATTACACGAAAGGTTTGTTACGAATAAAACATGGTTTCAGTAGGAAACTTGGAAGAACATTTCACAGTTGAATTAATTTCAATCCAACAACTCAGATGACGAACTATACAAACGGCATACGAACAATGCATATAGCAGAAATAAATGTCGATAGGCGGAATGATTATCGATTCGAGACGAAACCTGGAATGAACGAATATGGGAGGAAGATGCCTCTTGGAGAGAACGAGCAGAGCGAACGGCAGAATTCTTCGATTGAACAACCGTTCGCTGCAGATCCTCCGCAATTGACGATATGGAAGATGCTGTGGTTGAATTATCGACCGATGGCTCCGGTTGCTGCTCCTCACCGGCGCCCATCTCTTCTCCGATTCCGGTGAATGCTGTTTCGCCTTCGATTCTCTCCTCTGACGCCGCCGCCGCCGTATAAATTCCGACCAGTTTATGAACTGCGATTGAAAATGTCTACTTCACGGCTTCGCTAAATAACAAATCTTATGAAAAAACAAAACTGCGAAATGTTTTAGGTTTTGTCATCTTGCATATATTAGGTTAACCTATTCTTTTAATAAATTTTAAGTTTTTATTTAGAAATCATAGGTTTTACTGGAGGACTTTTGTCGGTTTTGTACTAACTGAATCAATATCTTCGATTTTCAAAAAATGGATCCGATCCGATTCGATCCGATTCGATTCGATCCGATCCGATCCGATCCGATTCGATCCGATCCGATCCGATCCAATGTCCAATTTTTTTAATGTATCCAAAACAACATTTCTACACTTGATTACATCTCGGACTTCATGGAGTTCCATCCATGACTAGTATGGGTGATATTGGTTCGGTTTTAGGTCAAACCGATAACCGAACCGATCCAATCAATTTAACAAAAAGAGAAACTGATCTAATGTCCAACAAAAGACAGAACCATTGCTTCAATTTTTCTTGATTTTTAGATCAACCCGATAACCGATCCGATCCAATTGATTTGACAAAAAAAAGGAATCGAACCAATGTCCGATAAAAAATAAAATCATTGGCTTGATTTTCTTCAATTCGGTTCCTTACGGTTTAATTATTTTTTACTATTTTACTTGCTATTTTACTTCCAATTCATGTTTTAATGTTGTTTTCCTTCAAAAATTTCATAATTTATAATTAAATTGAACAAAAACAATTAGGGGATTTTTCATGTATAACAAAAATTGACTAAAAAATTGCATCTATAGCACAAAACTGAAAATAATTGCATATATACCAAAATTTTGAGTGATTGAACTCAATCGGACTCAATCAATAACTAGTGATTGAACTCAATCACTTAACAAACTAATTGAGTTCAATCACTAGTTATTGATTGAGTTCGATTGAGTTCATTCACTCAAAATTTTGGTATAAACGATTTTTTAATAAAAATGTGCTATAATTTTAATAGATGACCCTAAAGTTGGTATACATAACAAATTTCCAAACAATTAACCATTTACCAATAAAAAGTTTAACTAACATATAAAAAGAAAAATGAAAGTAAATAAATCAATATTGGTTCGGTTCGGTTTTTATTGGTTTTTTGTAAATAGAAACCGATCCAATCCAATAACTCTCAATTTTCTCTAAATAAAAACCAATATGTCTAATATTATGTGAAAAATCTGAATCGATCCAATAAATCGGTTTGGTTCGATTCGATTTTATCGGTTTTCAGTTTTCATTATCACCCCTAATGATCAGGATGTGTCTAAATGTTCTACAAAATCCTTTGGCCCGTCATAAGGTTTCATTGTCATGAGCTTGAATTTTTTCAGATCCTCCTCTTTCATAATATTGTCAGTGAAATGAGGATTAACCTGGTCTACAAGATTGTTTAGGTCGAGCCCGTTCTGATATTGTGCTTTCTTCATGTCTCCGAGCTAGTTGATAAAGTCTCAAGAATTGTGAGTTAATTGACTAAGTATAGATGCATTTAGTTAGCATTTCAACCCAACATAGCAAAATAGTTTGCTAATAAATAACACATAGGCGAAATTAGTAATCTTACACTTTTCTGAGTAAGGTGAAGCTCTTCAAAGATATTTAACGTTTGTTGTTTTTGAAGATGTCTTTCGCTGCAGCGAAGTAAAAGAAGGCAAACACAAATGGGTAGAATCAGAAAGAACCTGGGACACCGTGGTATAAATCTGAAATGAAGTCGAAGATTAATCGTGAACAAAGGTCTTTAAAAGCCAACTTGCACCGACCGAGAGAGGAGTTGAGGATTGAGAGATCAAAATAGTTAGAGCACTTTTATTCTTGTCTTGTGTATTTTTGCGCTTAGCTACGCCGGAGACTTGTTGGAGCTCATCCATCCATACTAGTGAACATTCATTATTTCTTACTTAGTCATTTTCTTATTTTTGCAGTTGTTTTAATTCAATTATGTAGTTTAGCTGTATTGACTTTGTTATTCAATTTTCAATGGAAATTCATTATTCAAATTCGTTTGTTTTATTTATCAGCATGAGTAACTAAATTTATAATCGAAAGTAGTTAAGTTTAGTAGTTTAAGAGTAGAAAACGGTTAGGACCAATGCATGTGAATTCTGTATATGGTTTGTTGAGAAACTTCTGTATAATCTTATTTTGCTTCGAGGGAAGGTTAATAGGCGAAATTGCATGTTCACACTAGGTTTTGTTAAATTAGCGTGTACAATTCAAATTCACTTAGAGATAAGGAATACTAGCGTCTTAGCCAATGATTAATGAATGGGAAGTTCGAGAGAATTTTAGTCGAGTTAATCATAACGTTCTTTCTAAGTCTTAGTCGCGTTGGCGAAGTATTGATCCTTAGCTATCTTATGATGTTTACTTGGTTGATTGTCGTAACTAGTTAGAATCCGCATATCACAACCTGAACAATTCACATCTCATCAATTTGACTCTTACATTGTAGCGTAAACAAATAGATTTTAAATCCCTGAGAAGACGATCTTTACTTATTAAAACTTTGTATAATGAATTTGTGTACACTTGGACAAATAGTTAAACAGCGAAAAAGAACTATCACTTATTACCATTCACTGGCGTGAACGCAAAGCGAACCTATATAATCACTTTTTGCACAATACTTGTTTTACAAGTTCCGCAGCTCTGTAGCCCATGATTGGTTTTCAACCTCCCCATGCGCCAGATCCTGTCTTCGCTGGTTGATTAGGTCTCGTAAATCGGTTCATAAATTGGATTTCCTTACTTGAACACTCGGGGCTTTGGTGGGTATAGAACTCTTGCAGATTGGTCTATGGTTAATTGCTCCTTATTGAACGGGTCATAGATTGATACCCTTTTACTTCTATAGGTGATCGTCTAGTGGTCTTATTGAACGTATGAGCTTTTTCTTTTACATGACCCCTCACCAAATGTGGTGTGTGATGTTTGGAACGTTGCCCGTTACCCTTTTGCATGTCTGCTCCAACTCTCCTTTGGGTAGTGGGGGGCTTTGTTGTTGCTGGTGACACTTCTTGATTTTCGGTAATGGCGACTGAAAGTGTAGTTAAAATAGTTGTAACTAAGTTGGTTAAGTTTGTTATTAGTTAAGTTTGTTTGAAGGTTGTTTTAACTATCAAAACAAACTAACAATATTAACAAACTTACAACTAACCATTAGGTAAATAATACAACTAATTAGGCTTAATCATCTTGTAATCACCCATTCCTATAATCTATAAATAGGAAGGGTGTGAGAGGTAGAAGTCATTCTAAAATCTAGAAAATTAGTAGTTGTTACTCTTGGAAAAGTTCCACACTTGTAGTTCCTTCATCCTTAAATAAAATCCTGAAACTCAGTGGAGTAGACCTTAGTGTCGAACCACTTACATCATTGGGTCACTTCTCTTCTTGGCTGTGATAATCTCTCTCCATATCGATATTCGAAAGCGTTCTTGATCATCAAAGAACTCGAAGATTCGCTTGTTGTTCGTCATCAACAAGAACCCAGAATTCGCTTGCTGCTCGTCACCAACGAAGTCTCGGAGTCTACTGTTGATCATCACCAAGCGCTGAAGATCGACGTCGCTGCTGTGCTGCTGTTCGCTTGTTGTTCGTCATCAACAAGAACCCAAAATTCGCTTGCTGCTCGTCACCAACGAAGTCTCGGAGTCTGCTGCTGATCATCACCAAGCGCTGAAGATCGATGTCGCTGCTGTGATGCTGTTCGCCATCATCGACCGAGTGCTAAAGATCGTTGCTGCTGTTTATTGCCATCGACCAAGCACCAAAGATCGCCACTGCTGCTGTTCGTCATCGACGAAGTCTAGAAGCCTAAAGATTCGCCGTAGCGGAGTTCGAAGTCCCATTGCGCCTAAACTCCAGAAGACTTCTCACGGATCCATCGCAGAAGACAACTTGCGGATTCAAAGCAGAAGCTTCAACGCGCCTGGTTTTTCGCTCCATCTCGCCTCAACGCTCGAAGACTCCTCACGGATCCATCGCAGAAGACATCTTGCGGATCCGAAGCAAAAGCTTCATCGCGTCTGGCAACCGGTTAGTCTTTCATTACTGCCTTCTGTTTCTTTCGCTCCAGCGAAATATTCCTTCGTCTGTTTTCGCTTCGGCGAACTGGAACAGTAAGCAGTTTAATTCTTCTTTTCGATTTGATTCTTACTTCCGCAAAGAGAGAATGATTTCCATATTAGATTCTGCATGTTTTAATTACCTTGTGTATGTTATCTACTAATCTAGCCATTTTAGTGTTTGAATTTAGTTCGTTCACATATTGGCTACTCAACAACGACCATGATCGTGTTAGGTTTTTTGAGTAACTTAACAAGTCGATCGATGCTCTCTACCATACCGTTCACCTTCTCCTCCACGACTATCATATTTGGATCAGCGTGCTCCTCTATCAATTCAGGATTTTCACGCACCTCTCCCGATTGAGCTTCAATTTGATCTTGATCATAAACTCTAATTTCTACTCTCCTAGGAGCATGCTCGTTGTAAGATTCCACATCATAAGCATAATTGCTATGGCTCACACTATTCGTCATTTTGGTAACAAAGTTTAAGGGTATAGCTTTTTGGTAGAACACTACTCGTCTCCACATACAACGCCAACTGTTGATACCGAAAAATAGTTTCTTAGGATCATCGATAATATTTATATTATCGGGATGAGAATTCCTGCAAAATGACAAAACAATGTTAGACATCGGTATGGTGTGAGCCACAGAGCCTCCGATACAGGGTCAGAAGTGGTCGGAAAGTAAGTGAGTGCAGAGAGTTTTTTATCGTTTTAGAGTAGCTTAGCTTAGAGTGCTTAGAATTAGCTTGAAAATAACTTGATGTGCTTCTTACCTTTATATATTCATCATACTGATAACTGCCTTGGACGCATTTAGTAAGGCGCATTATGGCGCTGGTTATCGACAAAATCGGTTATAACGTTTATGTCATTAACCTGAAGATAAATGAACTCGTAACCACGACTGTTACACATCTGCTTATTTATTTCATACGTGACCGTTAGAATGACTTGAAGCATAACAATTTTGGGGGAGTTGAGACTGACCCTCGAGGGGGATTAAAGTTGACCGCGCATCACAATGTGGTATAGTGGTAAATTATTAGATTATAGAAAGACAAGACTTTATTAATTAAAGTCCCTTCATTCGCAATCGCAGCATTACGCAAGTATACGTAGTCGAGAGTGCAGTAAATAATAAGTATTTATATTTATATCGATCCCACATAGATTGATGTCTATATTTACACTTTTAAGAACATAGTAAAAAAGATATAAAAGAAAATGCTTTGATTTTGAAAATAGTTTGTTGTTGGTTTTCGAAATACAAAAAGTAAATACAGGAAGTAAATATGCAATGCAATGAGTAAAAATTCACTAAACAATCCTAGAAGATATCAGGCACGAGGTTAGCTAATGCGACTTTTGCTTCCTATACAATTGAATGCTTTCGCATTTCAATGGTTTGTGAAGAACGTGCTTCCGCATCGAAACTTCATCTGAGAACTAGGCAACGCAAGTAATAGTGAGGTTATTCCTAACTCCCTAAATAACGAATAACAATTCGTACAACCTATCATAGCATACTGGGTCAACATGCACATCTTCCTTCCGGAATATTGCATGGCTCATGCGTGGCTAGCAAGACGACGCATGAGTTTAGATAAAGCACAACAGTGTAAGTGTAATTAGCATTCGAACCTAACATGCAACTAATCATGTAAGTAAATAAAATACTCTTATAACGCAATCATAGCTTTAAAACAAGGTAGAAGTTAAACCAACCGATTTTATTCATCCATAATTGTTCCTCTACTACAACTACTCCTAATAAAATTAAAATTGGAATTGATGCGAATGTAAAGTGTGCAGTCCCCTTGTCATCAGCTTCCGCAACACAACCGATGCTTCCTCCTGAGATTCGGCCTAATCCTTCAATTAGTCGACCATCCGATCAGCTCGTCTGACTTCGACCTTCTTCTGAATATTTGTAGTGTGAAATTACTTGGTCGGCAAGTCGGATCGAGCGGGAGGATCTTCATAAATGTAATCTCGTTATTTGCTTCCTCTAATTGCTCTGATTGACATCCTCATAATGTTTGATTTCATTCTCTGGATTATTTCCTTGTCGATGTCATTTCTCGAAGGCAACTGCCATGTCAGCATATTTTTCTTGCGTGATTGTTGCCATCCGTGCGTTTTAGCTCCATGATTACCTTTCTCTCATAATTCTGCAAAATGTGATCATTTAGTGCGTTTTCCTTTATGTTTCCGCATAATTGTAAATGTGATGCTAAAATATGTATGCATGCAGAATTCTACATTTTAAGCGCATTCTTGTTCTCCTCGTACTCATCTTTTCTCTAAAACTTAATAATAATGCAGACTAATGCAACCTAAATTATGCTCTATTTGAGAGCTATCAAAAGTCCTCTTTGACCGGCCCCTCGAGGTTTCGACAACATCGAGGCCGACCCCCTCGAGGGTCGGTAATCTTGAGGTCGGCCCTTTTGGGGGTCGCCTTCTCATTTAGGCGACCTCCTTAGAGAACGATAATCCCAAAGCCAACCCACACGGGTCAGTTATCCTTTTGGTCAACTTCAATTGTCTTATCTCTGAGTTTCACGGGTTCTTGTGCTTAACAAATATTTTCACTCACAACATATATAAAACATCTTAGGATCCCCAACTCCATTAATCATGTAAAGTCGCTACGACAAAGGTTGACGAACTCAGTAATTTCGATGAGAGACTTGTTTATATACTCCTTAACTCTATCATTCTTATGTTTGTTGTTGTGATCAACACTGTCATTAGACAATTTGGAGATTTTTAATGCTTTGTGTTTGTATATTTGGAGAAGCCTTATAAAAGATGATCTCATTTCAATATATACAACAAATTTGGTGGTGAACAAAAAGACATTGTGATTTCAACTCCGTGCTAGCGATTCTTCTAGTTTATCTCTCTTTCATTTTAGGTCAAGGAGAAGGTGAATCCTTCAGGGCTATCAGCGAAATTAATTGAAAGTGATCGACACAACTAACTAAAGATTATTTAAAATGGACCGACCCAATTTTTTTTTTTTTTTTGACTACAAGGGGGAAAAAGCTTCCACACATGTCACACAAATAAATAAATAAATATAAATATATATATATAGATAATTTTTCATGTCTAACAAAAATTGGCTAAAAAAATGTATCTATAGTACAAAATTGAAAAAAATTATACATATACCAAAAAATTGAAACTAATCGAGGAATTAAGTGTGATTGAGTTCATTCACTAATTATTGATTGAACTCAATCAGTTGAGCTCAATTACTTAGGCCCCGTTTGATAACCATTTGGTTTCTTGTTTTTGGTTTTTCAAATTTAAGCATATTCTCTCTCAAATTTTCTACAATATGCTCCATTCTTTCTACCATTTATCTCTCTTTCTTTAAGAAAGTAGGAGAATATTATCCAACTTTTAAAAACAAAAATAAACTTTGAGAAACTATTTTTTTTTGTTTTTAAAAGTTGGTTGGTCTTCCCCTACTTTCTTAAGGAAAAATGTATATATGGTAGAAAGGATGAAACAAATTGTAGGAATTTTAAGAGAAAA
The DNA here is from genome assembly GCA_037832685.1 of Sicyos baderoa. Taxonomy (NCBI): domain Eukaryota; kingdom Viridiplantae; phylum Streptophyta; class Magnoliopsida; order Cucurbitales; family Cucurbitaceae; genus Sicyos; species Sicyos baderoa. The sequence goes on along the minus strand of JBBMEF010008010.1, from coordinate 13,761 downwards.
TAGGCTTAAATTTGAAAAACCAAAAACAAGAAATTAAATGGTTATCAAACGAGGCTTTAACAAACTGATTGAGTTTGATTGAGTTCGATCACTCAAAAATTTAGTATAAATGAATTTTTGATAAAAATGTGCTATAATTTAAATAAAATGTCGTAAGTTGATGTACCCAACCAATTTTCTTTTTTTTAACATAGTATGTTTAACGGAAGTTTTCCTTTAAAAAAAAAACATAATACGGATGTACACCAAAAATATATTGGACACGTGTGCAACAACCATTGGACAAGGAGAACCGCCACGTGAAAACAGAAATCCCACAAGCAAAATTCCAAAACTACCCCGAAGCCCAGGTCACAACCCGACAAAACGTGAAAGGGTAAAATGGGAAGAGAATAAAAAAGAGGGCAGAAGAGATAAATCCCACAAACTCCCATCCATCGCATAAACGACGCATCCTCCATTCGCTCTTTCTCTTTCGAAAACCAAAACTCAGAAACTCTCTCCATTTATAAACCCTCTTCTCCTCTTCCTCTCAGATATATAAAGCCTCCCGCTTTTCAAATCTCTTCCCGCTCCTTCATCCACCGATTTCTTCCCCACCACCCTAATTTTCCCGGATTTTTTCTGTTCAGATCGACGCCAAATTCATCGCCCAATTCTAGGGTTTCCCATTTGCAAGAGGTCTGCCTTTTTTTTTCTTTTTTTTTTCGTTGGTCTTGCGATCAACATATTGTGTGTGATTGATGGGTTTTGAGTTTGCTTTGATGGGTTGTGTGTGTTTTCTTCATCAGCTGTTCCTAGGGCTTGCTTTTCTTAGATTTGTTTGTATTGGGTTGTTGTTGGTTCACTAATCATTGATCTAAGTGGAGTGGTTTTGCATGATCCCTGTGTTTTGTTTGCCCTTTATCGTTGATTTTGCTTTTCTGGGTTGTGTGTATTGTATTGGGTTGTTTTTGTTTTTCTTAGATTTGCTTGTAATGGGTTGTTGTTGTTTTTCTAAGATTTGCTTGTAATGGGTTGTTGCTGTTTTTCTTTGATTTGTATGATCCATGTATTTTTGTTGGCATTTTTCTTTAATTTGATTTAAAGAAAATTGTTTGAGAAAGTGCGTCCGTAATTTCCGTACATGATGCTTTCTATTTTTAGTTCATCAATGGACGTGGATTTTCTGGGCTTGGTTTTAATTCGAGGATAGTTTGTCTGTTTATGTGCGTGGGGTATTGAGAAAACGTGAAGAGCGAATTTAAAGAGTAGAGTTTTGTTGTTGCAGAGATTTATTATAACGAATGGCAGAGCAAGGCTTGGAAGGAGCCCAACCTGTCGATCTTACAAAGCACCCTTCTGGGATTGTACCTACCCTTCAGTGAGTTCTATCTTTTCCTACCGCTTGTATCTTCTAATTCTGTGTGTTAGCTCTTGTTTGAGGCTAAATTAAAGTGTTTCATCAGTTTTAAGTGGTGTTTTTGTTTTCTCCATAAACTTTAAATTTGTTCAATTAACACCCTAAGGTTTGATAAGTGTTGCAATTAACCTATTGAGACAGAATATGACCTGATGGTATTCTCAAACTATTGAGACAGAATACACCAATCCGTATATTCTTTGTTTCCCTATAATATGTGAGAATTGTTCTCAATGTTCCAAATTTCAATTAATACTAATCGAGTCAAAGTATTTCAGATATGTGGGTGTTAGTACTACTTGAGTTTCATTCCCTTAGTCATTTTTTTTTTAGAATTAGTTTAAAACTAAAACTTAAACTGAAGCCGACTACCTCTTGTTGAAGATTTTTGTACAAAAGAGGAACCCCATGTACTATTTTTTTAAATTTTGTATGTTTCTTGACGAGTGTACAAATTTACAATGTACTATATTTGTTTGTAGGAACATTGTGTCTACAGTGAATCTTGACTGCAAGTTAGATCTCAAGGCCATTGCTCTACAAGCTCGTAATGCTGAATACAATCCTAAGGCAAGTGGTGTTTTGTGATATCCCAATGCAGATAATTTTTGCAATCCATCATGGACGTCAAGAATCCCATCTTCATGGTGGATTTGGTCCAGAGAATTGTTATTTCCTTTTGAGTTTGATTTTTTAAGATTTTCGATTGCTATTTGAATGACAGCGTTTTGCTGCTGTTATCATGAGAATAAGGGAGCCAAAAACCACTGCATTGATTTTTGCATCTGGAAAGATGGTAAGTAATTTTCTATCTAATTTACTAATGACGAGTCATGAGATAAGGGTTGCCCTGTATTATTGTAGTTGCTTTCAATGATTTACTGTGTTTTTACTATTGTCACGAAGAAAGCCTTAAACCTTGATGACCTAAAGGTCAAAAGGAACTGCACCTCCTTAGTCCTTGCATAGGGATAGGGTTGAACTTGAAAAAATAATCATAACCTCAGACCAATAGCTATAATTTATTCTGTCATGCTCTGATTTCCAAGTTATCAAAAATAAAAAATAAAAATTTTGTCAATATTCTTTGCATGAATTTTGGTTGAGTGAGAATTCTTATGTGCTTAATGTAACACCATAGTTAACATGATGGATTGTTGCGTGTAAATCGTTGTTTCACTTTCCATGTATCTTGGTTTACCTATGTGGTGTAGGTCTGTACTGGAGCTAAGAGTGAGCAACAGTCAAAATTAGCCGCAAGAAAGGTTTGTAATTTCTTTCATTTTCTCTATTAGATCGTAGTGGTTGTGTAATCATTTTACACACCCTGATTCAGTGACGTAATTTGTTAATTTTAAAGCTTACAATTTTAATATATATAGAAGTGTTCCAGAAGCAATGCTATTAATTTTCTGAAATGCTTATTTTGGCGATTTTTTTAGTATACTAAATAAACATTTTGCAAGTCTCTTTTAGTAAAACAATGTTTTTTAATTTTTTTGAAAAGTACATCTTCACTGTAAACCCTTTAATATAGACCAAAAAAATAGAGGTATGAGCTGATAAATAGTTGTTAGGTTTTTAAGCGTGGAGAATATTTCATAGTTCACAATTACATCTTATTGTAAAAAATGTATGTATAATTTTTTTTTTGATAGGAAATGAAAACATTTTCATTCATAATTGAAAGTGTTATAAAAACCTATTGAAAACAAGTGCTAGAAACAAATGGGGGTTGATTCTCAAAAAAAACAAAAAAAAACAAAAGGGGGTTGTTAACGGGGTAATTAAATACATTGAAACATTAAGGTAAACAAGCTTCAAATATTCGGTGTTATTTGATGAGATCTAACATGAGGTGAAGTGTACCATGGTGTTTATGAAAATGGATTAAAACAGTAAACGTTGACAATGCATTTGAGGCAAAACCCAGTTTAGGGTGCAACATATACACTGTAGCTTTATCTTACGCTCTTGTGGTTGATGAAAATCTGTGTCGTGTTATCTCCTGGTGCCTGGCCTAGGGACGGGCGTGGTTACCCTTTAAAAAATAAAAAGAAAAATCTATGTCTTGTGTTTGATGGAGAAGAAGCAAATCAAGGCTGCCCATATTTGATGGAGGCGAAACAATGTAGTGATCGTTGACACTGGCTTGGCGTTGGTTGAGACTGTATTGAGAAGGCGAAGAAAAGGAACCAGGCAAGGGCATTGAAATGACGTTTGCACGAGAGGTTTCAATTTGTGTTGATCAGATTCTCGACAATGACTGTGTTCCATGGTTACTGTTGTACGGTTGATGCGCCGAATGAGGTGTGGCGTTGGATTGGTGGATAAAACACCTTAGATGTTAACTGAGTGTATCCTCGCTCCTCGCTGGAGGAGGGGTCACCAATAGCTAGGGTTTCAAAGAGTTCAAGAGCTTTTGATGAGAGAAAAAGTAAAGAGAGATACTTTTTGTTGTGAAAACCAATTATAAAATGTATGCATAAATAATTATTCACATATTTAAGGTTTGATGTGTCGTTGATGGCATCTTCATAAGGGAACCACCAATCACAGTCAGTTGATAGTCAATTGATTTCTTATGAATCTAAAAGCCGTTGGGACTCTCATGCAATTACACCTTTTTCTTTTTGTTCTTTCATTCTTTTCTTATTTTCATTAAAAGAAATTATGCTCCCTTTTTTTTAATATGAATCTATTCTTTATATCTGATTTTGTGCCTTGTTCACTTTCCAGTATGCCCGAATTATTCAAAAACTTGGTTTTCCTGCCAAGTTTAAGGTATGTGCTTTCTCTCCCGCTCATTTGGCACTGCAATGGCCACTGGAAACTATTTCACATTTGTTGTTTTTCAGTAATAATAACAAGACAAAAGAGGAAGGTGTGATATACGCACAATTTAGATTAAAAGACCTCATTTTTAAGAAAGAATAATAATGAAATCTTTTAATGTTGTCGACAGACTTTTAGATCCACAATCTCATTCACATTTCTTAGTAAATTGAACAGTGGATTACCACCTGATGCATGCGTTTTTAATCTGGTGCAGGATTTTAAGATTCAGAATATTGTTGGGTCATGCGACGTTAAGTTCCCCATAAGGCTTGAGGGTCTTGCATATTCACACGGTGCTTTTTCGAGTGTAAGCTATCTTGGTCTCATGTTTATCCATGGGAACGTTGCTACGTCCACATTTTTTTAGATGAATGCCTTCATTATTAAATTTGTCAGATTCTGGACGTCCATAGTTATTCAAGCATTTTTGGGCTACAAAACCAGGCCCTTTTCTTATACATTCTTTTGGGACATGACTTGAATGTGTATATGTATTTGACTATGATTTCTCCAATTTTTTAAGTGATTCTATAATTTGGATTTTTCATGCATCAACAAGTTTGTGATTTGGATTTTTCATGTATTTTTTATGCATCAACAGTGAAAATAATAATGTCGATTTTGAAATTGTCAAAACCACTTTTGTTTGAGAGTGATTTTGAAATTGTCAAAACCACTTTTGTCGGACAGTCACAGATATCAAAAAGAAAAAAATATTAGTCCAAAACACGCCTTCAATCATTCACGATTTTTGTTTCAGAAAAAAAAAAGATTTTAAATACTTTTGAGAGCAATTTTCAATACGAAAAAAGCGATTTTAATAATTTCAATCCACTCAACAAGCATGTCCTTATTAGGTTAAACATTATATTTCCATGTTAAACTCTTCAGATATATTGAATGTACTTCATATTAAGACTTTGATGATCTCCATTTCTTTTCCAGTACGAACCGGAGTTATTTCCTGGACTGATTTACCGGATGAAACAACCAAAGATTGTGCTTCTCATTTTCGTGTCTGGGAAAATAGTTCTCACAGGGGCTAAGGTAACAGTTGATTTTCATTTCCATTTCCATTCTTGTTAACATAAGTGCCTAGGAGTAATGGGCCTTCCCTCTGATTTTACCTGGTTAGATAGTTTTGCAAGAGTCTGTTGTACTTTGCCTCCTAAATTAGAATGCTTTTAGACATTTTATAGAATGGAAGCATCTGCTGTCTTAAAAATACTGTTGAGATAGATCATTTACAAATATTATTATAATGTTGAGGGTATTAGTAATTAGCTAATGATTTCGTTAGCCAGAGCTGGTTAAATACAGTAATGGATTAATGGGAGGGGATGAAGGCGTAATAGTAATAGTATTCACTTTTAACTGAATTACAGGACTGCATGGTATCTGGATGGTAAGATATTTGATGTTGGGAATATTTCTGTATTTTGAATTCTTCAGGTGAGAGAGGAGACATATACAGCATTTGAGAACATATATCCAGTGCTTACAGAGTTCAGGAAAAACCAGCAATGGTAAGTTAGATATGCTTCAACCACAGTCATCTTATTGCATGTTTTTCTGAGGGGTGTACAAAAAAAACGACGATGTTCCAAACAACTCAAACTTCCTAACCCAAACCGTATGGGCTGGGTTGGGTTTGGTGTTAATTATACTCTTTGGGTTGGGTCGGTTCTGAAATTGGCCAATTTTTTATTCGTTCAATCCAACCAACCCATCTCGAACTAAGAATAGTATATACATATGTAAGATTAATTTACCAGATATGTTTATGTTGGTTCGGAGGAAGAGCATAAATATCATGCCTTTTTTTTTCTTACAGATTCATGAGCTATTGGCATGCCTTAAAGAGAAAATAATCCAACTAACCCAACCTGATAATATATAGGTTGGGTTAGATTAATCTAATACATAGGGAACTTGTACTATATGTACTACACCCCTCTTTTGAACTGGATTTCTTGGTAGGTTGAACTGTATCTGAATTCTGTGCTCGAAAACTCACTTTAAATAAAACAAGCCTATTGCCTGTCTAAAGGAAGTTGTGTGTGCAGATTTTTCGAGTTCGAACCAGCCTCCCGAGGAGTCGATGTTTCTTCATGCGATGGAAACTAACTGATTGGCACACAGACACTAGCTAAGCTAGCCGGAAATAAGTGTATTTATCGAGAGATTGCTTCCTGGTAGAACATAAGGGGGAGACTTTTGGTTTTTGGCATAAAATGAAGGTCTAGTGATAGTGTTACCATGTCTTTTTAGTGTCTGTCTATGTGATAAAAAGTGGGGGAAAGTACCAAAAAAAAAATTAATAAAGAAGAAAAGAAGTAGAGGGGAAGGTGTGGAACTTTTTCTCTTTTTTTTTTTAATTAATTAATTATGATATCTGGGGTATTATGTGATGGAAGTGGGGGATTTGTGTATAGAAGAATTTTTGTTCCTTTAACTGACACCAGACCAGACAATTATGCAATTATATTGAACTTTACAGTTTATGGTGACATAATTCTACTTTAGTAATAGAGTCCATTATAAATGATTAATTGTACCATGGATGTGGTGGTATTTCAATTTTTTTTGTTGTTGAACCATATTACTAAATTTATATAGAGATGTTTATCTGAAATTTGGTTAAATTTTGTTTATACTGTTCTTAAATAAGTTAAAAGTTTTGGTTTGATTACAACTGATTTATTTCAATTTAGTTTTATTTAAATTATTTAGATAAAAACACTTTTATGTTAGGAAATAACATCTTTTGAACTTTTATAAAAGGGACTAAATTAAAACTTTTTTCTATGACTGATAGTAGTTTATTAAAGGGAATTAAAATTTAAATAAGTTCTATGACCGATAGAAAATTCAAGCAGTTGATTGAATTCTATCACTAATAGAACTCAACTAGTGATAGAATTCAATTTAGATTTTCTCCTCTATAAACTAGTTTTGATTTTATACGTAAATATTTTATCTCTTTTAAATTTAGCATATTTTAAACTAGTTTTTTAGTGCTTTTGTTTAATTATTTCTTTTAATTATTATTATTAAAAGACTTGTTTTCAATGAGTGCAATTGTTTTGAGTGAAGTTAACATTTTATATACAATTTTAAATCAATATTAATAAAATATAGTGATTGAAGCATATTAATGATCTTGATTGGTGTTGTTAAATGTCATTGATTGAAGTGCATAAATAACACTAATCAAAGCAGTAGTTGTAATAAAGTGTCACTAATTAAAGTTGAATAGTGTCTTTAATTGAAACCTAATATCTTTAATAAAAGCCTAATAGTGACTCTAATCAAAGCTTAATTTTTCAAATATGGACCAATTCAATTAATTGTATTTGAAATGACTTCGATTAATGTTATCTATTGACTTTACTTTCAACAACAACAAAAAAATCATTTATTGACTTCAATCATTATATTCGAATGACTTTAATCAATGTCAATAATTGTCTTTAATCAATGTCAATCATTTTCTTCGATGAGTATGAAAGATGGAGGTCATTAAGCCTGATGACATTTTTATAATATTTAATGTTTTTTTCATTCTCTTTTTTAGCTTTATCTTGTTTTTCAATTTTCATTATTTGAATCAATTTCATTTGATTGAAGTCATCCATTTGTGGGCTAGAATGTCGGAAAACTGAGTGAGGTGAATTTTAAACGTGTGAATTTATTAGTCATTTTACAAAGCTTTATTCTGTTATTTTTTAAAGACATGGATTAGATCAAAGGGGTCATTTATGTAATTGGAGTTTTTTTCTTAAGTACTAGTTAGGGGAGGATTACAAATATCAATTTCAAGAATCGAACTCGTGACGTTGATGTTGAACTCGTCTACAACTAAACAATAAAATCATTGAGTCACGGATCCATTCAATTAAATTGGAGTTAGGTTATAACTTGATATACATTTGTGCCACTTGTTAATTATACCTCAAATAACGTTCATCATAAGTATCCTAAACATGGCCTTATAAAGTTAGAGATTTATCACATACAAAATTAATAATTCATGACAAAAAAAAATCATCACTATGCCTGTAATTTCATCATTAATTATGTTTTTATTCTTTTTCGATAAAACTTTGAAGGATTTTCAAAAAAAAGAAAGAAAGAAAAGGAAAACTATCTTTCTAGTCCCTGCCTTTTGGTTGGAATTTCACTTTAGTCTCTATGTTTCAAAATTCAACACTTTTACCTTTGTCATTTAATTAATTCTCAATTTTAATCATTGAGATAACGGAACCGTTAGTGAGTTAACGAAATGTTGACTATGATAATGACTAAGTTAATTTTAAAATATAATATATTAATGATGTGTAATTATGGGTTTTAATGAATGTTTTTAAAATACAATAATTAAAAATAAAAATAAAAAGAGACATTACCTCCATCTTAATTATATTTTTATATTACCTACATTAATTATATTAAATAAAAATACAATAAAAATGTAAAAAAAAAAATGATAACTTTTTATCTTCTAAAAATTAAATTAAAAATAAATGTAACATTCATTTTTTATTTTTCTTCTCCATTCAGCAAACTTATTTATTTTTATATTTATTATTTTTCTCCATTGTTAAAATATGAATCTCATATTTATTTCATTTAAAAATATAATTAAAATAGAGATATTGTGTTTTTGAGTTATACTTATAATTATTATTTTTTTTTGTTAAATCCATGTAAACATTATAATTACTTTTTTTTTTTACAATATATCTATTTTATCTAAAAATGTAATTATTGTAGGTAATATAAAAGTATAATTAAAATAGAGGTCATGTCTTTTTTTTAATTTTCTTTGTAATTATTTTGTTTAAAAAAAATCCTTTAAACATCATAATTAAACATCATTAATATATTAGATTTTAAAATTAATTTAGTTATCATCCTAGTTTCCGTTATCTCAAAGATTAAAATTGAGAATTATTGAAATGTCAAGAAAAACATAAGGATCAAAATGAAATTATTCCAAAATGGCAGAGACCAAGAATGTAGTTTTCTCAACAAAAAAAAAAATAATGAAGGGAGAAGTGATATGCGTGAGGTTCACCTTTTTAATTTTTTTTTAATAAGTTAAACAATTGCAAGACATGTGATCAAAGCATCTAAAATGATAATTAGTGTCTAATCATAAAAATGTTATGGTTTCCATTGATTTTCTAAAGGCCCCTAATGTTATTTTGGAGTCACATTTTCAATATTTCTAGCCAATTCATACTCAATATGTCTATGGGAATGCTACATTGAAATTCATCAAACATGAGCAATGAAGAGAGACTACTTTGAGCAACTCAAAAACTACATTTACTTGAAGCATCTATTTATTCTTAATGACAAACACACAGAATAAATATAATTACTTTTTATTCCCAAGCATCTTGATATCCAGACATCATCCACATTATTTAACAATGAACAGACTGCTGAAATCAAGAACTTCTATTAATGTCTGTTTGAGAGTGCAGCCATTTCTGAAGATGGAGCCACTCTTATGTGGATGTTTGATTATGATCTCTAATACTTTACAGTTGCTTTAATGGCATCCAATATCTACACCAACCCAGAAAGAAGGCAATAATATTTGTTAGGAATGAAGTTTGGCCAAATGTTTCACAAGAAAATGGTAAGTGTTTTCTTACTTTGTTCTTGGTAGGCATGTAGAAAGGTTCAAACACGAGAGGGAATGGAGTGTCCAATCCACAAACTCTAGAAACAGGGGCCTCCAACTGCAAGAGAAAAGAGAATCATTTTGGCTTTTTCTCATATGGTTAGATTTTGTTTTTTGATAAGCGAAAATCGGAGAATCACCCCACTACATACTCGAGGGCACACACGCCCATCTGAAGACCCGGACCCAAGAGATTTTACAACGAAACTCACTTGTAGGTTTCGAACTAGAGACTTCCAAGGAGCATATCTTGGAGACCCCGAGCCTTTACCACTTGGGACACAGCATTAGAATTGAACATTGAGACTTACACAAGATATGAAGTTTAGTTGTATAACGTATTCAAACAGAAGTAAAAATGTTCAAAGTAACTATAAAACCATTATTCATGCAAGGTTCAAACTACTGAAAATGGAATTCCTGTAACTTTTTTGGGGGGGAGGGAGGCATTTTGGTTGATTAATCTGAGACAAGGGAGATGGGTATTATAGGATTGTATAAGGAGGAAAAAGATTGTGTTTTCCCCCCTTCTTGCTTAAAACAAATAGTAGAACTATTTGAGTTCAATCAGTAATATGGGAACAAGAATACACAAGCAAAAGCATATTTTTTTGGACACATAAAAGTTGATGAAGAAGCTGAAGTTGCTATAGAATATGCTTCAATTTTGATTCTTGAAGGGTATGCGTTCGATGTTGTATCAAATATCAATATCACTTGTATCCATCTTTGTGTTTGTGATTATAAATTATTTTCTCATTATGGCAATATGCTGAAAATTTGTGGTTACCCGTGAGAAGCAGCGTTCAACAATGGAAGCAGATATTTCAGCACCAAAGCCTCCAGTAACCGGAGCTTCATGGCTGATCTACATGAGAGAAATGGAAATTAGCAATAATCTCGGTTTGTCTCAGTTGAAGTTCTCAGCAAGGTTGTACTTTTTTTTTTGAAACAAGGTAACCATGCCCGTTCCTAAGCCAGACACCGGAAGACATCGAAGGAGTAATGTCACAAGTGAGTCTCGAACCTGGAACTTGAAGTGAGCATACCTTCAAAACCCAAGTCTTCAACCACTGTGCCACTCCTTGGAAACCTCAGCAAGGTTGTACTAAAGAAAAGAAAATAAAAAATAAAGCTTACAAGAAGTCTCCCAGTCTTTTTAACTGAGGCCTCTACTGTTTCCTTATCCCATGGTAGTAGAGTTCTCAGGTCTATCAGCTCGCAGGAGATTCCCTCCTGCAATACATATCAAACAAATCAAAATTATTGGCTGCTTATTCTCTAAATGATTGTTCATCCTATTCGAATGGGGAGTATTAATCTATTTCGGTATACCAGTATTCACATGAAGCAATTGATCACAAATATGCACTTACTCTCCTTTTACATGGGTCCCACATTTGTTTTTAATGATCCGGAAACTTTGAGCTTTGCTCCTCTAAACCAATGGACACCACTAGTTCGTCCTAGACTATGACACCGGAATACATCGTATGACCGGAAGTGAAATTGGAGGTCACCTGAGAAGTTAATCTCCACAGGCCCACACACTCAACCAAGAAGGGAATAATGCATGGGATATAGACCCCTTAAAGCCATGGTTACTAAAATAAAAGTATAGAATAACCACACCAGGAATGGATTGGAGAACATAAGTTGAAAGAAACTAAGTTAGAGCAACATGAAAGGTTTCCCCTTCCCATCTAAAATAGTGTAACGACCCGTATTTTTAGAAAGACGTTTCAGGTTGGTTTGGTCGTTATTCCCGTTACTTGGTTCTAGAAGAGAGTTCGGTATTGGAGTTATTAGTTGAGTTTTGTTATTGGTTATTGACGTTTGATTTATATATAAATCTAAGTCGTGGAGTTCGTTCGAGATTTTTGGATTTAAAGGGTTTATTTGTGTTTTGGAAGTTTTGGAGCATTGGTTTTAATTGGTGAAAATAAGAGTTAATTGTTGCCGTCATTGGGTTTCCAACCCTTGACCTTTGAGAGGAGCTAAGTGTTGGGAAGCTAATGTTTTAAATAGATTTTAAAAGTGGCCAATCTAGGATTTGAACCCATGCCCTAGAGGAGAAGTTATTTTGTTTGAATTAAAAAGAAGGAGAAAATGATTTAAATCACCTATTTCTTTTTGGCTCTCACTTTCATGCAATCTAAACCTAGCCGCCAACCATTCTCTCCCAACCGTCTTCTTCATTGTCGCGAGCAGGCTGCTGTGTACCGAGGTGAGTTCTCTCGTTCGTCTTCTTCCTTTTCTTCATCATGTTGGGTTGGTTTGTGGTTTGACCGAGGGGGCTGTTTGTTGTTGTTTCGTCGTTGTTTGAGTGTAGGGGTTGCTGTCGGCTTCATCTCTTGCTGTTGTTTGCGTCGAGCCGTTCGGATCCTCCTCTTCTTCGCGTGCGAACTGCTATCTTCCGAGGTAAGTGTTTTGCGTGCCTCTTGTTCGTTCTGCTCTTCTCGTTTCGGTGTCGGCTCGTTGTTGCCGAGAGTTTGATTGTGGTTTGTTGTTGCATTGTTGGTCGAGGTTAGAGACTGCGGCTGTGAGGTGTTTGTTGCAGCTGATAGTGGTTCGTTCTTCGCAGTCAACCCGAGAGCAAGTTCTGTCCGTCGAGGTAAGGATCTGTGCGTGGTTGAGTTCGTTTCTTGTGTCGTTCGTTTGGGTTCGAAAGGGCTGAGGGTTTTTGATTCCTTCTTTTTGGGTGATTTCTCCTAACAGCAGTAGTTCTGGTTCGTCAGACCGCGAGCCGAGCCTTTGCAAGATTCGTTGCCGTTCGTTCGAGCGTTTGTTCTATCGTCCTTCGCCATGAGCCGAGTGTAAGTTCCGTTCGCTTGTTCTCCTTTCGCTTCAACGGTTTTCGTTTAGTGTTCTGGTTCTAAGTTCCTTTCCGTTGGTTGTTATTCACAAGTTACAGTGGCCAACAAGTTCCTCGTTTCGCCTTCGTTGTTCATTCGCTCAAGCCAAATGCGCCACATCCAGTTCGTTAGCACGGATCGACGCACGAAGCAGCTCTCTGTCGCCCAGCAGCCTTCGCTTCAACGAAACCGAGCCGTACGACTTCGTCAGCCAGCGACCGTTCCAGCGCCGGCATCCGTTCGTTGTCCCTGTTCGCTGCTCTTGTCCGCTGCCTTCGTTCACGCGAACAACCGCGAACAACCTGCTGCTCAGCTTCATCTCCACTTCGGTAACGCCTCGCCGTTCCTTCTCTTTTCGCTTCGCTACTGGACGAGCCTTCTAGAGGTTGTTCTTAGTTACACTTAGTGATATTTTGTTTGTTCTTATATTGTTAGGTTTTGGGTGACTTGTTGTTCGATTCTTATGTGTTTTGTAGTTCGCCAATACCAGGTAAGGATTTCTTACCGCGGTTGTGTGGACCCTGCGATATATTCTATGATACATGTTTGTTTACATGTTTACGATTATGAGCATGTTAGTGGATAGGATTCTTTGTTTATCATCTCTGACTGACATGTATGATTTGTATCTGCTTGAACATGTTAGTACCATGATAGGTTGTTCCTTTCTGACATGATTCCGTTATTCTGTTCTACTCGTAGTATCATGTTGGGGCTTGTTCCTTTGTATGACCGTGTAGCCCGTTTGTTAATTAGTTAACTGAACTTAGAGTAGAACCTGTCTAGGAGTTATCATTTATGGGCGAGAGGCATAAAGTAATTTGCCCATTGGTAGGGATGTGCGAGAACGTAAACTCCTCCCCTGACCGCCAGCACGGTTTAGCTATGTCCGCACGACGTATAGTTGCCCCGCCGACCGGGAGGATGACGAGGCTTGTCCCGTCCCCGTTCGTCAGTACGATTCACAT
>JBBMEF010007963.1:5482-23552 GCA_037832685.1 Sicyos baderoa | reverse complement strand
GTGTAATTTGGCAACCTAATAACCCTACAAGTGTGGGTGAATTGGTTTACCAAAATTTTATTTATTCTTTATTTTTTGAATAACCCTAAAATTGTGGGTGGATTGGTTTAACAAACTATAATGAGTTCAATTTGTTACGTGTAATCTTGCATAATGCCATGTATAATTTGGCAACCTAATAACCCTACAAGTGTGGGTGAATTGGTTTACCAAAATTTTATTTATTCTTTATTTTTTTGATTAACCCTAAAATTGTGGGTGAATTGCTTTAACAAACTATAATAATTATTTTTTTTTTTTTTCGTTTTATTTTGGCAGTTAAACACACTCCCTCAAATGGAGGAGTTAAATAGTGAATTAATTTTTAAAAATGAATAAATAGGATAAGGGCAAACTAGGGATGAAACATTTCTCTTTCACCCTTAAACCACACACTTTAGCCATGCCGCTACATTATTTTCCCATTTAGACAAAACCTATAATACTTTCCCAAAAGTAGACATTTTGTAGGGTTTCCCTATATATATATATTATGTATGATTTGGGCTGAAATTATGGGCCTCATAGTCGGTGGGTCTTTAACATAGTAGGCCACTCAATTTAAAATTAAAATAGCATATATAAATTCGGTTCGGTTTTTCCGGTTTTTAAAGCACCTGAACCGCAAACCGAACCGAAATATTCAGTTTTCTTAATTTATGAACCGAATTTCTATTTTAATAAAAAATAACCGAACCAAACCATCAATTTTGGTTCGGTTTGGTTCGGTTCTGCGGTTCGGTTCGGTTTTTGAACAACCCTAATTCAAATAGTGAAAGAAGGGTGTTTGTGTTGGTTTATATTAATTTTAGTAAAATATTATTTTTATCTTTTTAATTATTTATTCATTTTAGGATTAGATTAAATATTATTAGGTCATCTTTTCCTTTTATTATTAGGTATTATCTTTTCTTTTTATCATTAGATTATATATTTTTCTTTAATTAGTAGGTCAATATTTGTACTCTATTTAAACCCAACATTGAGTTCATTATCAAATGAGAAGAATTTGAGTTTTATCTTTCAACATGGTATCAGAGCTTCAAATTTTTCCTCTCGATCCGGGTAAACCTTTTCTCTTCCGCTCATAAACTTCATTCTTCATAATTTTCTTCGTTTTTTTGTCACTTTCTTCTTTTTCATCTTCTCCACTTTTAGGAGAAAAAAAAAAATTCCTCAAACCTCTATTCATCTTTCTCACCTCAAACCCTAAAAAGTTCTAACCATCCTCCTGTTCATTTCTTCTAAAAAAAAAAAATACTATGATTTCGTCCAAATTTTTTGATTGGTTCATTCCCGAGTGACCCTGACATCAGCATTCCCATTAATTGGCCATGAAGCAGTTTTTCCCAATTAATTGGCCCTTTCTCAAATTGGCCCTGACTAGCTTCCCAAATTGGCCTGACAACACTCATCAAATTAGCCTATTATTTTTTTTATTTTTTTTTTTATAAAAAATAAAAAATTGACAGGCCAATTGGATGAGTGTTGCCAGGCCGCACTCATCCAATTGGCCTGGCGGGGTTCATCCAATTGGCCTGGCGGCGTTCATCCAATTGGCCTGGCGGCGCTCATCCAATTGGCCTGGCGGCGCTTTTCCCATTTGGCGGCGGCTCATTCACATCAACGCTTCATCATCATCATCCAAGAACAAACTCTGATTAATTTAACTCCAAGCTTAGCTTGTATTTATACACTCCAGCTTGAGGGGGAGTGTTGATTTATATTAATTTTAGTAAAATATTAATTTTATCTTTTTAATTATTTATTCATTTTAGGATTAGATTAAATATTATTAGGTCATCTTTTCCTTTTATTATTAGGTATTATCTTTTCTTTTTATCATTAGATTTTATATATTTTTCTTTAACTATTAGGTCAATTCTTGTACTCTATTTAAACCCAACATTGGGTTCATTATCAAATGAGAAGAATTTGAGTTTCATCTTTCAACCGTTTGTTTGCAAGTGTTAAGATTTTTAAATGGTTGATTAACCATGTTTGGTTAGTGGATTATGGTCATTCAAGTGATGGATTAAGCTTTACTTGGTTAGTTGACTAAGGTCATTCAAATGATCGTTATGTGTGTTTGTTTCCAAGTTTAAACTTATTTAAAATGTGGATTGAAACTGTTTGGTCATAGGTATAATGGCTGTTTGGTTATGGATTTAATGGTTGTTTGGATTAGAGTTTAATGAGTGTTTTGCTTGGGTTAAATGATGACTTGTGACTCATTGACTTTTCTGTTGACCAAATTTGACCCGAGCTTTTTTTTTGCTCTTCGAGCCGAGTTTTTGAGGCGCATGTAGCCGTAGAGAGTCATTGGACACGATTTTTGAGGGCTCAGAATTGTGTTTGGTTATTTGGAGCTACCAGGAGATTCTCGAAAGCGTTGTTAGGGGGAGTAGCCAAGGTAAGAGACCTTTACCCCATTCTCGAGGACATGTGGTTAATACATCTGTCGATTTACTTGCATTAGTTGATTTTTCTGTTTGTAGCATAATCATGTGCATCATATGTTGTATTTGATTGCATCGAGAGAATATATATTTCATGCCTTGTCTATTGTATGACTAGTGATGCATGACTCATGTATGCCTACCTAATATGGTCGAGTGGCATGTGGTTCGTACGTCTTGACATAGGCTTGCATGATGTTTGATACATGACTTGGTGCCTCGTTTGGACCCAAACGAGTCACGAAGACCAGATAGAGGAGACTAGTAGGTGGATATGGACGATGATATTCGGTCAAACCCAAGCTTGAGGTGATATTCTCTCACTCCGCAGGACTTCCGTGGATGGTCGGCCAGCCAGACTCATGACCCTAAATGGTTTCTACTAGTAGCCTAGGCACTCTCCAGGTATATGGCATGGGTGTGATATGGTTTCTTGGTGATTGATGTGGCACCACCTCTCGCCGCAAACTCGAGACCTGTTGGCCGACAGGATGCTCGCCTCACCAAATCCCTCGGTCTGGAGTAGGTTGCCCAGATTGTCCTCGAGTCAGAGGACTCTTGTGGATTGTTGGAGAATGCTTTGCGAGGTGCAGGTCAAGGACAATGTTTCCTAACCTAACATCCAAGAGCTCGAGTTTTGTATACCCGTCATTGTGTTGCTGATCATACTTGTTTACTAATGTTGTATTATTGTGCATGTTTGTCCTCGAGCTGGGGGAGACTTAATGAATTTGAAAAAACTCTCCCTATTCACTATGGAATCCCCATAGGTACTACCAGACTATACCGAGATGGATGGTCGACGAAGCTGGAGATGACCATGGGACCTGGTGCATAACTTTGTGTAGAGTCTTTTAATTTATTCCTTATGCATGAACTATTTAGGGGCATGATATGTTGTACATATTTACCCTTTGATTCTTTTAATGGATTTAATGTTTTATAAACTTGTTTGTAAATAGTCGATTAAAAAAGGTTTTATTTTTATACATGCCCTAGATGTCAGACATCGTTTTTATGTATTTAGAGTTAAGGACTTAGATTTAGATCATGATTTAGGTCGGGTCCTTACAACCTCGACGAATACGAACGACGACTAAACTCACGCCTCACCGAAAAGGCGAGACCACTACTCAACTAACGGCTTCGCGCGAAGCTCACTTCTTGGAGAACACAACCAAATAGCGACTCAAATAGGGCTACTACGAACGAATCCTCCTCCACGATTTCGATGGTGACACGGACAACCAGGACGACAACCCCGCCACTGGCGATTGCGTAGAACACAACAACGAGCACTCCCACGTCCCTCGCGCGATGGACTCACGCAACGGACCGCCCACACCGATGACGATACTTCAATTGCGGCGACCCAAAACCCAGACGACGACTCTTCAAAATTCGGGAAGGGGGCCTAAAATTCGAGTGAACAGTAACTTTACCTACCTATGAATTCAAAAATTGACTTAAATACTAAGGTTTAAATGACCTAAATGCCCCTTCACTTTTCTAAAAATTACAAATCCATCTCTCTTTATTTACATTAAACAAAATCCACATTTAATCCAGTTTATTAGATTCAAACCAGAGTTATTACAAAATAACAATCGAGGAAAGTTCGGATCGTTTCACTTCTCCACGAACTTCATCCAAAATCGAGGTTTAAATGACCTAAATGCCCCTTCACTTTTCTAAAAAAATAACTTCTCATCCAAAATCTCATCCAAACTTCATCCAAACCCCTTAATAGAATCTAGGTTTAGATGATGACCTCCAACTTGTGGATAACGCCAATTCGAACTTGACTTGGTTTGTGCATAAACTTTTATGAGACTTGAATTTATTTATTACATATTTTATTTTTTTCCTCTCATTCCGAATTTACTCTATCTATAAATACTTGTTTTAACAAAACATAATGTATACTTGTTTGATCTTTGGTATGCTAGAAATAAATATAGAGATCGTATTAATTTCTAGCATTTTTAGTAACAAGTTAGTTGATTTATATTGGCATGTGTTTCTAAAATGCAGAAGGTTATTCTTCCTCATTTCTTAAAACTAACCCAAAAAGAATGTTGAGTCATTTTTTTTAACTCTCAAATAAATGAAAGTCAAATATCGAATATCAAAATCAAACTTGTAATCATGGTATTAAATTAAATTACCACCAAACAATTAAATTGTCATGTCATTGTCCCATTGGATGAATGTTGAGTCATTTAAGTCTAGTAAAAAAATAAGTATGATATAAAATAGCTTTATGGTCAAGATAAAGTAAAGACTAAACTAAATTCAAAATGTGATGACTTGTCTGTAAAGTGGACAATATCCATATATTTTATTGATATGTAAATTTTGTTGTTTCCAATATTTTAGTACTTTTTTGGAAATTAAACAATATTATAGTACTATATATCTTATAATAAGTCTTATTCTAAATATTCAAGCTAGCTTCCACTTTAAATCCTTCTAAATTAAAAAAAAAAAAAAAAAAAAGAAGAAGAAGAAGAAAGAAAGAAACCGTGTGGTCACCAACATACAAATTCAAATTCTTGAAATCTCTATTTTTTTTTTAAAAAAAAAAAAATTATAAAAGAGACAAAAATATGTGTCTCTCAACATGACAGACATTACAAAATAAAAATAAAAGAAACATAAATATTTGGTAGAGATTTTTTGGCTGAATCCAGAAGGTTGTGAAACCAAACCAAATCATTGGAGGGACATACAAACCTCAACTTCCTTCAAACATTATCTTCTCTAATGTTTGTGCTAAGCAGACAAAAAGGAAAGCCTGCCCTTTTTTCCATTAATCTTTCTCTCACTCTAAGTGGAAAAACAACATTTGGTGACACAATCTTACAAGCTTATGAATATCTTTGGCAAATGAAGCTCCCTCAAGTTATGGGAAATCTTCAATATCATCAAAGATAAGAAAACTTGACATATCATTTGTGTATTTGGTCACCTAATTAACATATGTATTTTTCTATTGGCATTTTTTGGTTTATTATTCTTTTGTTTTTTTAGTTCAACACGATTGATAATGGATAATTCGATTCCATGATCTCTTGGTTGATTAATGCACGTTTAATCTTTTGTTAACAACTGGAAGTTATAATTCTTGATCTAAAAATATAATAATTGACCAAAAATAACATGCCCAATTGAAAAAATACATATGTTTAATTAGGTAACCAAATACACAAATGATATGTCAAATTTTTTTCTCGGATCTTTAATGATATTGTCCACTTAGTTCCATCGAGCCGTTCTGTGGGTTCGTCTTCTGCATTCGGCACCAGAGGATTAGTTTCTCCTACCAAATTTTTTTGTCTCCAAGCAACAAATGTCTTTATCCTACACTTAAGCGATTTATCGACATGATTATATTTAAAGCATGACTCTAATTTCAATGGATAAGTATGATAATATCATTATTGGTACAACTGCTCTCAAATAATTGAGAACCAAATACTGATTCTAGGGATCGAACCCGTGACTATGGTGTTGGACTGAATTTCCACCAAATAATGAAATCATCAGACCACCGACCCTTTCGGTTATGATACTTGCCACTTTAGGCATACACTTTCATAATTTTTTTTTGGTTTCGGTCAAAAAAGCTCAATCAACGTCATCACTTATATATCATAAACTTCCCCTCATCTGACTAGTTTATTTAATTTTGGTGTATAACCATATTTTGATTCATCTACTTTTTCTATGGGTTTTGTAATTGGACATTAAACATAGGAGTTGGTTTATTGTTCGGAACCTACTTGTACAATTTTTCACAAGTTGCAACCTTACATGATTTTTAAGTATTTTTTTACCATTATTATTCTCACTCATTTGATTTTCTATCTCCACGAAATTTTCTATTACATTTCATAGATATTGTCGCGCAGATTCCTCTAAAAAAAAACTTGAGGAAATTTGGGTTTCCCACATACAATTTATTTCAACTAAACAACATTTGAAATTTCTAAATTAAGTGTTAATTAATTCCCTCATACAACTGTTTAAATGGTTAAATTTCCTGAATTACATTCTTAAACTTTCTAATAAAAGCAAATATTTAGTCCAATAGCTTATATAGAAATGCGTGTCCAAGTAAACTAAAATCCATATCTCAAACATCAAATTATAATTATTGGTGCACAAATAAGTTTAAAACGTATAGATAATCACACTAATTTTACATATAGGGTAGGTTTAGGAGATATATGTATATTTTTTTCTTTTAATAAACCTAATATATAATATATAATATATAGTATATTTATATGTATTAAAAAAATGAAAGGGATGTACTCAAAAAATAAAATGAAATGAAAGGGATGGGGTATGGGGGTAGGAATGGGGACCATATTCTCCATCCCATCTCAATTTAAGTTATTTCTCATTCTTATCTTAATTTTTTTTGGAAAAGTAACATCTTAACTATATACATTGACGATTGAGATGCTTTGGAACTATAATGTATCACGATTACTTTAGTCGACAGTTTCCTCTATCCGGCCAAGGCTCCTGAAACCTAAACAAAATATGTAACATGAGTTTATGTTTTGATATTGAATTGTTTTATGTATTGGACCATATTTGTAATAGATGGTACACTACATAATCTCTCTAACCCTAACTTTAGTTTGATCCACATTCTTATATTTTTATCTCTTTAATAAAACGGTTTTTCTTTTATTTGTGGACGTAGTTAACACAACTTTTATGAACCATGTAAATTTTTGTATTGGACTATATTTTCTTTTTTATTTTTCTTTATTTATTGTTGTTCTGATTCATAACATAGATAATATAACTTTATTACTAAGATCCCATTTGATAACCATTTAATTTTTTTGTTTTTTGTTTTTGAAATTTAAGCTTATTCTCATTCAAAATTCCTACAATGTGTTCCACACTTTCTACAATATATTCATCTTTCCATAAGGAAGTAGGTGAATATTAACTAAGTTTTAAAAACAAAAACAAACTTTTGAAAGCTACTTTTTATTATTTTCAAATTTTGGTTTGAGTTTTTACAAATATAGATGAGAGGTAGATATCCAAGTAAGAAAAAAATATGGTAAGATAGTTGTCATAGGCTTAAATTTCAAAAACCAAAAACGAAAAAATAAAATGGTTTTCAAACGGGGCCTAATTTATACTAATTCCGATTATTCTAAACTTGTGATCAACCAAATATCTTGAGAGTAATTCCATACAACAATAATATATTTCAAAATTGGAAATGGGGAAATGAAACTAAAAAACACAAAGTGATTATGAAAGAGAAAGTGAGGCCACTTGGTTTCTCATGAGTTACCATTTAGCAATAGTTGAATAAGGTATGGAGAGTGACAAGTGCTTGATATCCTCTAATTTATGCTTCTTCTTGTTTATGCCTTAGCACATGCTTTCTTTGCAGAACATGTCTTGCTTCAAGTTAACAACCTTCATTCAATTGTTTTTCTCTCATCATCATGTTCCTTGCCCTACCATTAACTACTCTCTCTTTGTTTTCTTTTTCTTTCAAATATTTCCCTCTTAAAACTATGTGGTGTTTTTGTATGCAAATAAACATGATGGTCTGTTTTCCTTGATAAGTCACAATCTTCACAATCAGTACCCATTCCCCACCATTTCTTTTCTTTAACCATCACACATTGGTTTACCGATCGAAAAGTTTTGGAAAAACCAAAAGATTACGGGTTTAATACAATATGATAATTACTTATCTAAAAATTAGTTTTTTTTATAAATTTTCTTGACAACCATCTATAGTAGAGTCAAATATAGTTTCTCTCATAAAAAAAGTCAAGATGCGTGTAAGTTTGTTCATACACTCATCATATATAAAAAAGGTTACATTTTACATTAAAAATAAAGAAATAAAAAGGGCTCAACTTGAATCAAGTCCCATAATCTTTTGTTTTGGAAAGCAAAAAGGTCTCAACTTGGCTGTTGTTGCCTTGAAAGGCATCTGCATATGGGCTATGAAAATACACTAAAAGAAAACAATTGGACAACACATAATAAATTTAAAACAAACCTTCAATATGGGTGACTTGAATCTTTATGATTTAGATTCATACAAGAGCTGCCTACCATATGCAACATTTAAATTGAAAATGACCTAAAATGTATGTTTACAATAAATTGTTCAAAACAAGCTTTCAACATGCATGAATAAAAGTTTATTTTGATATAGACAGGCTTACTATATGCAACATTTAAATTAAAAAAAATAACTAGATTAAAATTTAGATTTAGATTTAGATATAAGATATGCAAAGATTAAAACAATAATTTAATACACAAATAAAATTTAAATTTAGAATTAATAGTGAGAAAATACGAAAATGTATGTTAAAAAATAATGGATTGAAACAGAGCTTTCAATAAAGTGACTCAAACTCTTTAGGATTTTTTTTTTTTAAAAAAAATCTTTTACTTAACAACATTAGGAATAAGATTCAAATATGTACATTTGTTATTAAATTATACAAGATTTAAATTTAGAGAACCCAACAATGTGTATGAGAAAAAATAAAAGAAAAAAGAAAAAACTAAATTCTCCCTCCCAATTTCGACTCTGATCATTGAAAACTAAATCTTTGAATCCATATTTCAAAGAGACAGCCGTTGTTATTTGAGAGACATAGGGACTTTTTTTTTTTTTTTTTTTGAAAAAAGAGAGACATAGGGACTTAAAGATACGAAATCCACTAGTGATTTTTTTTTTTTTTTTTTTGTCCTTCCAAATTAGGGTATTGGAAAAGGTATTAATATCCTCGAATATGTAGTGAGATCAACTATATATTAAACAAAAGGGATGTCTATATAGGTGTGAACAACCTCGAATTTCGGGTTATAAAAAAATGAAAAATAAAATGTTTGAATCTTTTTACTTCTCTAATTAATTAACTACCATGTGTATCTCATAATTTTCACATACCAACAAGCAATAGGTAGGTTCCAAATTGAAAGAAAGCCAAGCCCCATTCATGATAATTCAACAAAGCAACAGAGAAAGGCATGATATCTAAAACATAGAGACCCGTTTGAAGGACACTTAGGGATATCAATTGTTAGCCAAAGGCCAAAAAACTGAGACTATTGCCATTGCCAGCCACCACCAACCGACACTAAAATCCACTCATTTTGCCCTTAAAAAGCTTCCATTTCATTTACCTTCTTTTTCACCTTGGGCCCTTTTTATTTTGTTAGGGTAACCTCCTTTAGGGTTTTTGGACACTGTCCCTTTTTTTATCCCCACCTACATAATGACAACATGTTTGGTAAATTTCAAGATCCCTTAATGTTTATTTTTTTCTTTCTACAGTTAGGATGCATTTAATACATAAAAATGAAAGTAAGGAACATGCAAGGAAAGACAAAGATCTAGAGTGACCAAGTGATCAAGAGGATCTTGAAAAACTTATCAAGAGGGTCATGAAAATATAACCAATGCAATGTCAGGTCTGGTGTAGACCTGAGCCTACATCAGGCTTCCAACTTCTGAAGCATATGAAATATATTCCCGTTCAAGGTGTATTTTTAGGACACTGCAAAAGGCTAAATTTATCACATTTCACAACTAGTGCTACGCTTGGTAAACAAGCATTTAGCTGAAATCTCTCTAAAACCTTTTTAAATGAGTCTCTTGAGTCAAACTTAAAATGCCTCGAGATCTTTTTCTATAGATTTTGTTGTGACACTATTGTTAAGGTCCTATGCTTTAGAATCACATTCTACGCAAGTATACACAGTCGAAAGTGTAACAAGTGATAAATATTTATTTAATCGTTTCTCAAAAGAATTGATGTCTATAATTAGTTAAGAAAAATAAAGGATATGTTTTAGAATTTTGGTTGGTTTATTCCTAAAATGAGAAAGTAAAATAAGTAAGGCTTGGGTGAAGAATTCTTAGGGTAGCTAGTGGTAAGTAGTAAATGACATAATTCACTTAGACTAAACGTTTTCTTCCACATTCGTTCACGGTGACTTCATCTCCCACCGTGAATAAACGTAGCTTTCTAAACAATGCGTCACATGCGTTAGTAGAACATTTATCCCTAATTAACAAATTACAAGTTTATGTAGATGATCATACGATATTTACTATAAATTAAGACCCTAATTCAATATGCTTTCAATTAGGAAACTCCTTGTACCAAAATAAATGTTTTCTACAACCCCGTCCCTTTAACATTCGCCTAAAATGTTTAGCTAGTCATGCAGTTAATGAAGATAAATAACATGATAAAAGCTAGGGTTGTACATGGTCTAAGTTAGGTTGGGTTGAGTGATATTTTTGGACCAACCCAAATGTTCAGGTTGGCCAATTCACCAACCTGTCCCACCCAATATACTATAGTAACCCAACCCAACCCATATATTTTGAGTTGGGTTGGGTTGGGTTCACTAGGTTGTCTTTTAATTTTAAAATCAAATATATATTTTTCATGTACTTCAATTTTATATAATTAAATTTTATAGAACACTAGCCGTTAACAACTTGAGTGAGTATATAGAGAATAACAAAGCATTCTAGTTCCATCATCATTGTACAATACAAAAACATAATTAAACAAACTTGAGAAATTCATTGTAAGATGCCAACATGAGTAGTAGCTCGGCGAAATTAGTGCATACCCAATGACCAAAAGGTCATGGGTTCGAATCCCTCATCCTCAAATAGTTGTAATCTAAAAAAAAAAAACTATATCATATAGAAATGTTTGCAGTGGAGTTAACAATAGGTTCATCCTCTTGACTCTCTAGAGCTATAAGATGTGTGGAATCTATAATTGCCTCTATGAAGGTTGGTGGATCTTTGGGTGTAGGATTAGTTTTCTCTTCCTCAAAACCAATCTTTGAAGCATCTTGACCTAGGTACCATAAATTTATAGCCTTAACATCGTCATGCTCCTTAACATCTTGACCTAGGTATCCTAAAAAAAATACACTTCTTAGCCCTAGGATCTATCTAATCGACGCATACTTAATATTTAAACAAAATTATAAAATTTACTTACCAGCATTCCTAACATTCATTCTAAATATGTTTCCCCACCAGATGGCCCTAACTTATTGAATCATTATTAAAGAACATGCAAGGAAGAAAATAGGATATAACATTATGAATGATTCGACTACAATTTGATGCATATGTGTACTCTTTATCATCGATGCGATAATGTCTTCTACGTAAGGTGGACTAGCTCTGGGTGAACTAACCGACCTCTTTACGGTTTCTGATATCCTTTATATAGGGTTGAATTACTTGATCAAAAAGTTTTGGAATGTTTTAGATTGTCCTTCATTTCGCCCGAATCTCCATTGCTTGATTCTCCGAGATTTCCGTGATGACATGATTCTCTAAGTGTGATACTTCCTTAGCATCCTCAAATTCTCTACGGTTTCCCGTTGTTTGTTTTCCCTAAGTTCATATAGTGGTATGATTCTCTGAATGAAGCCATTTAGTTGACGCTTCAGGGCTGCGGCAATCCCCTACCGCATTAGTAGCTTAGTTCGATGCGGTAATGTCTCCACCTTCTCAATCCTGCACGATAATTTAAATTTGTATAGATTTAACGCATTAGTGTATACAAATTTATATACTTTAATGCGCTAATCGTTCTCTTTTATGTCAAAAATGTGATGTTGTCTTCCTTAATGCCTAAATGTGAATGTGTAATGGATTTTATCTTTTTTTCGTCCGCGTTTATTTTCTACTTACGTCAATCGCCCAAAGAAATCCAAAGAAATGTTGAAATCAGTTGCCCGAATTATGCTCTATTTTAGAGCTATCACCTTTCCCTAAAAATTCTGAGATAGCTTGGACCAAGACAACAACACCTCACTTTTTTCATTAGATTTTGTTCATTCTTTCGGTTGCCCCATTTTGTTTGGGTGTGCCTACAACAGTTAGATTTCTAGCTATTCCTTTAGCCTTACAAAGAGTTTAAAATCATGATTACAAAACTCAAAACCATTATCCGTTCTTATCTTTTTAACTTTAAGGCTAGTTTGTGTTTCTACATAATTGATCCAATCTACAAATTTATTATAAGTATCAAATTTATTCTTTAAAATGTAAACTTAAAATTTTCTAGAACAATCATCAATTATAGAACATCATTAAGATACTTAATACTTCCATGATGGAGTTTTAGTACACCTCCCTTCATGATTTTTAATACACCTCCCTCTAATTTCATAGTGTATCCTAGTTGTCTAGCATACTTAGGGAAATTAAGTTTCTTTCAACCTTAGGTACATATCTGATATCACTAAGATACTTAATACTCTTACCATGAAGTTTTAGCTTGATTAACCATTGACCTTCTACTTTGTACATTTGACAGTTACCTAACATGACCTTACCCCCTACACCGCTTTAAAAGTTACTAAGTCATTCTCTATTAGATGTCATGTTCAAAAACAACTTGAATCTAGGATCCAAGCTTCTTCATTACTAGGTGTACTAATCATTAGTGTCTCGTTATATTCCTCACTAATATTTACACCACTTGTGTCTTCTTTCCCTTTACCCCCTCCAAATTTAGTTTTAAGGTCGGGACAAAATCTTCTAATGTGACCTACTTTATGGCAATTATGTAAGGACCCGACTCAAACTAGGATCTAAACCTAAGTCTTTAACTCTAAATGCATGAAAACGATGTTCGACATATATGGCATGTATAAAAACAAAACCTTTTTAAAACACTATTCAAAAGACAAGGTTGTAAAACATTAAATTCGATAAAAAGATCAGAGGGTACCCATGAGTCAAAACATAAAAACTCGATAAAACATTCACAATTTATCATACCCCTAAATAGTTCATGCAGAAAGAATAAACTAAAAGACGATGACAGAATAATGCAGCGGGTCCCATGGTCATCTTCGGCTCGTCCGATCACCTATCTCAATACAATATCGTAGTACATGTGGTATTCCACAGTGGAAAGGGTGAGGTTTTGCAAACTCAGTAGGATCCCCCACCTTGGGGTACAGACATGTATCAAATCACAAGTATCAACCAACTAGCATGATAAATAGCACAATCGAAGGGTTATCAGAACTCGAGCTTCTAGGTGACAGATTAGGAAACCCGTCCTTAACCTACACTACGCAGAGCGGTCTAAAGGTCCGTAGACCTAAAGACCAACAGTCCACAAGAGTCCTCTGACTCTAGGGCCATCTAGGAACCTACTATAGGCCGAGGGATCTGGCGAGCAGAGCAGTCATGCATGTCGCAAACATGCCCCTTACTCACGGTGAGAGGCGAGTCCTTACCAATCACCAAAGGCATCGTAGCCCACACCACATACTTGGAGGGTTCCCGAAGCTACTAGTAGACAGTTGTTAGGGCCTTGAGCCTTTTCAGCCGACCATCCACGAAAATCCTAACTCAAGGGTACAATCCCAAGTTATAGTATGAGTACGGCAGCACATCGCTCACGCTGGTCTACTAGTATCTCTCTCCGTCTAGTGACTCGATCAGGCCTAATCGAGGCATCACGACGTGTCAAACACAAGCAAGTCCACAACTGTGAACATGCGACCCAACATGAAATATCAATCACAGGGAAGTTCACAACTAGGGAACATGGGATTCATCATGCAATAGCAACAACGTGCATATGATAATTCATCAATAACAATAGACATGTTACATGCTCTCAATACAATCAGTACAAGCATACAAATCACATAATCATGCTACAATCATGACAAGTAAATCAATACAAACAATCCAATATATGTATTAAACAATCGGCCTCGAGAAGGGGGTAAAAGGTCCCTTACCTCGACCAATCCACTAACAGCTCTCCAAGAATCTACTAGAAGCTCCAACTAGTGAAACACAACTCTGAGTCCTTAAACGAGTAAATCGGTCAAAACTAGCACCTTAGACCATCAAAATCGGCTCCAGAACATCGAATTCATCAAACATGGAAGAACCTTGAAAATCATGCCACGACGATTCTGACGGCTACACGCGCCTCGCAAACTTAGCTCAAAGAATGAAAAACAGCTCGAGTCAAATCTGGTCAACAGAAAAAAGTCAATGGGCCAAACTTACCATTTAACTCAAGCCAAACACCCATTAAACTATAATCCAACAACCACTAAACCCAAATCCAAACAACCATTAATTCACATTCAAATGATTTTAAACCGCTAGCCAAACATCCTTAATTCGCATCTTAAATGACTTTAAACCACAAAACCAAACTAGCTTAGTCCACACTTTAAATAAGCATAAACATGCAAACAAACACCTCTAATCAATTACTTAAATAACTTAAAACCTGTAAACAACCACTTATCCATGACTTGAATAGCTTTAAACATGTAAAAATACTGCCATTTTCCAAGACTTATATAGCTTAAACCAACAAACAAACACCATTTATCCTTTACTTAAATGAGTTTGAACATTTAGCCAAACAAGATATAAAACACATTTAGAATGCCTTTAACCCCAAAACAAATAGTCTTAAACCTCAACTAAATTGACTTGAGACCAATAACCAAACAAGCCTCTTCTTCTACATTTAGGTCAAACCTAAAATCATAACAAAGAGGAACCTTCTTACCTTAACTCCGGCGGCAGCTAAAATGTGCAGGCGACGACGACGAAGATTGCAAATCCACGGCGACAACGACAACTACACCAAAACCACCCCCACGATGACGCTCGTACTCGCAGCAAGCTTCACCCACACGAACGACGGCTCGAGCGCACTGCGACGGTGAACTCCAAACGGCGACGAACACGGGCAGGCGAAGGTGAGTCTCACGCATCAGACCCGCGGCGAGGAATAAAGCAGACGGCGGCGACGACTCATGCGATGGCTGGCTCGTGACTGCTACTCGCCTGCTCGAAGACACGCAAACCTGGCAGAACTCAAGTTGCTCCTCGACCCCAACTGCTCGAACACACAACGCTGCTCAGATACACGACACACTACGGACGATGGCTGTTCCAGACCCAGCTTGAACCCACGCGCACAAACTCTTATGAATGAAGGCCCATAGTGTAGCAAGCACGCGAGCCCTATTCTCCCTAGTGATGCAAGCAATTGACGAAGAAAAACCTCGACTCTAACGTCTAGAACCACGCCGGCGACGACTGCTAACAAGAGATGAAGCTCGATTTTTCGACCACAAGCACAAACCCCAAGTGTGAACAGTAACCCTACCTTCTAGGGTTAAGAAATTGCTTTAAATACAATTGGTCTAATTACCAAAATACCCTCATTTCGAGATAAATCACAAAAGTGCCCTTAAAGCTCTTTTAAAATTGAACCTTAACTTCATTTCATTTTATTTAAGTCACAATAACTTGGGTTATTACAATATTCACCCTTTAGAAAACTTTCGTACTCGAAAGTTGACTAAGGCTCAAACAGCCCAAGAAAACGAGAGTGTAAAACTACTTTCTCCACAACACTTTAACCAGAGCAACTCACTGGTCTTTAAACTCCACGATCTCAATCCAAAACCTGAACAAGCTTCTTTCATAAGACCAATCCTCATTTAACTTCAAAGGCTCATTGATACCGATCCAAAAGAGAGGTTTTTAGTCATGAAATAAGGTGTTTCTAAGCATGTTTTTAGAGCATATCATTCATATTAGAAGCATAAATCACCTTAGAACAGTCAAATACACATAAAATGCAAAGCATGTTATAAAAGAGGCAAGAAATAGAAATCCTTAGAAAAAGAGAATTTTGAGTCAAAAATGCAGAGATTACAGCACTATTTTATGCATTCCTGGAACCTGTGACTTGTTGGAATTATTTTTACTGTTTCAGGGTGCAAGCATGAAGTTGCTGGAGCTGAATCATCTAAGAAGAAGGCAATTAGTAGAGAAGAATGAGATTGTGAGAAAGAGTAAAAAGTGGTCAGCATTTGTTCACGCATTTGAGGAGGCGGGAATATTCAATTCCTAGCAAAAAGTGGATAATGGAATTCCGTGATGTTGACGTCACGATTGGAGTAGCAGACAAGATAGTTCAAAACTCGATCCCAACCGTCCATATACGATTCGGGACACATATAAAAGCTGCATTTATCATTTGAATGAAGGACGACAGTTTAGATCTTAAAATTTCCATAAAAGTGCTCTCGATTCAGGAGTTTTCCGTCGTCTTCTTCCTTGCGTTTTCTGTAATTTTCCGCCATTGTTGCTGCTGCTGTCCGGAGCTAGCTTGGATCTTCCGCTGGAGTTTCTCTGATCGTGTTGAAGTCCACGACTCTGTTTTTTCTGCATTTTCCGAATTCAGTACTTCGAATTTTATTTCCGATCGTTTCGATCTTGCTGTTTACTGTTTTCCGTAGCTTAGATCTTTGATTTCGAGTGTGAACGTTTGCGATCACTCCTCTGCACTTTGTTTAGTTCATTTCTACTTTGATTGGAAGTTTTTCTTGCTTTAAAGTACTTTTACTTGTTGTTTACTGATTCATTGCTTTATTTCAAGTGATATTTCTGTTTTCCGAGTGAATCTGTTCATCGATCTTATTTCCAGAACTTATATGCTCCTTATTATGCTGAGATCACTTGTTATTCCTGTTTTCATTATGTTTTATGTGATCATGAGCTAAGTTTCTATAGGTGAGGGTTAGGGAATGAGTGTGTGATGCATGTTGTCGGGGTGAGCAGGGAGATGTCGAGCTAAGTTGCTATAGGCATTTTAATTCTAAGCATGTTTTGGCTGATCACCCATTTGTGTTTGCTTTCCTCGCCGTTCCGAGAGGAAGAGGGGCTAGAGATCATCTCCTATAGATGACCATTAGTTTCAGTGTTAGGATCTCCTACGTGTTAAAAGTTAGAATTAGAGATAATCATATATCTCGCTAGTGCGCATTTCATGCTTAAGAGCCTCGAACTTTGATGCGAGAGTGCAAGTTCGAGGAGGATGAATGCATCCCGAGAGGGAGCTTTAGATTTCATGTTGTGCGGAGCCGCTTCTTACCACTAGTCTTGTCCCGATGCATGTAGATCGCACTCGAATACCTTAACCTGAACCTATTCTTTTAATTGAAAGGAAATTTCCGTTGCATTACGCATTTTCAATCGCATTTCAACATTGCTATATTCTGTT
The DNA here is from genome assembly GCA_037832685.1 of Sicyos baderoa. Taxonomy (NCBI): domain Eukaryota; kingdom Viridiplantae; phylum Streptophyta; class Magnoliopsida; order Cucurbitales; family Cucurbitaceae; genus Sicyos; species Sicyos baderoa. Next base: position 5,923 of record JBBMEF010007963.1, on the reverse strand, counting down.
ATTGTTCTTGGTTATTGAAGTTTCTTGCGGCAAATTTGTGGTGACAGCAAATCCGTGTCCCATTTGGTTGTTCTTGCATGTTAACTTTGATACCGAAACAACCATATTATCTTTACTTTCTGCACTTAACCTTCCTAATAACAATCGAATCATTTCAAATCAATCCTCGTGGGAATTGACTTTTACTTATCACTTGGTACAATAAGACCATGTGGACTTGCATGTTGTCTGCTGAATGCTATACACATCGCATCAAATTATATACATTTTAAGTGTAGCTTCGAGCGTGTCACTCATGCTCCACAACATGGGCCAAGCGTGGTACATACTGAGAAAGCAATGAAACATGAAACACAAGACTAATAACTTCAAATTTTGTATCTCTGCAATGAAGATCTGCATAACTTTTCTAACCACCCTAGCCTGGAAGCATTCTAGCAA
>JBBMEF010007915.1:0-23567 GCA_037832685.1 Sicyos baderoa | reverse complement strand
ATAATATCCTTTCTCAATAATATATCAAATACAAGGTAATAATCTAGGAGTCTAATATGGAAAATAACCAACAATAACACATACATTTTCATTAAACCACAGAGTCACAGACCAAAAACATGGGTAAAGGGCTCACTACCTTAGCCCAATCCAAAGAATCTAGTACTGAAAGTGTCAAAAACTAGCCTCAAACGAGCTTAGGAAACACCTCTAATAAACAAATAGAAAGATTTGAGGGGATAAATAAGTGAAACAGGGAAAACAAGTTCGGAGTCTCAAAATTAACTAAAACTGCCAAAAATGGACTTGGGACGAATAATTAAGCATATGGGGCCCGGTTAGAAAATGCTCACCAAAGGCTCGTCGGAGCACGGTGGCGCGTTAGCCCATGCGTCGGCAAGTAGCGGAAGTGACGGCAGTGTGTGGCTGATGCGCGACAATTGGAAAACAACAAAACGTGCAGATCTAGGCTAGGCTGTCGGATTTTGGCTGCAATGGACAAATTTGGTGACGTCTGGGCTCCGATTTGATGAGCTAGGCGGCTGGTGAACAAAATGGAGTGAATTTGGGTTGAGTCGCACTAGTTTGTTTTGGGAAGCAAGGGCTTTTGGTTGCAGGCTTTAAACATGGGAAGATGTGAAGGGTGTTTGTGTTTATATTGAATTTAAATATGGGTTTAAATTAGGGTAACGAATTCATAATTTTCATCCACTTTTACAATTAACCAAACAATAAATAAATACTAATTCAATCCTATAAAAACCCTTTCTTAATTATGTAATTATCTTCTAGGATCTCCATAATAATTTATTAAGCACTAGGGATTAAATAACCTAGAAGCTAGTTAAACAACAAACAACATGTAAAATACTAAGAGATTTAATTGGAAAACCCGGGTCGTTACAAGATGAAGGTCGGCAAAGGATGGGGCGACGGCGAGAAGAGGCCGCTAGGGTTAGGCATCAGGGAGGGATGAGAGAGAATGGACCATTTTTAATTTAAATTACTATTTGTCTTCTTTTTTTTTGTCAATTATGAAAGAACTAAGCTAAAATTTTGTAATTATGTACGGTTCAGTTTTCTGTGTGGTTTGTAAGACCCAGATTTTGTTCGTAATTATAGCTTAGTCTGAATTCTTCAAGATTGGAAAGGTGGGGTCTTATCATCCCCCATGCTTCAACCCAATCCCAAGCAAGACAAGAGATATGAATGTCCTTATCTACTATTAAGTACGTTTGTTTTATAACTTGGGCACCCATAGCCGTCATAAGGCCTAGACCCGAGAGACGAGTGATTTTACAATAAAACTCACGTATGGATTTCGAATTTGGGATCTAGCATTGAGGCTGCTGCTGGGAATTTAGTATGTTAAATAAAACCCAGCAAGAGATTAAGGCATATTGGCATAGTATTTTATTTTATATTAGTATTTGTCTAATTTATAACTGTTCATAGTTAGATATACAGTATCGGAAACTGTTCATAGTTAGATATACAGTATTGGAAAGTTGACAAAATAAATTGAAAGTTGAATATTAGAGGAGATGGGTTCCTTAAGTTAAGGCTCACCGGTGATAAAACTGTGCTATTTTGGCAACTTTTCTGATTTGGCTCCATATGGTAGTTTCAATTAATGATGATTTGATATTGAGTTTCTTGCTTGAATTGTGCGATAGTTGACTGACTATGGTTCTGTTCAACCATCATCGAGTGACTAAGAGGTGATGGATTCAATCCACAATGGTTACCTACCTGGAAATTAATTTTTTATAAGCTTTTTTGACATTCAAATGTTGTAGTGTCAGGGCGATATGTCACGTGACGAGGTGTGTGCAAGTCGGCCCAGACATTTCACGGATATAAAAAACAATTATGGCTCTGCTCAAGTTTATGCCAATTAGGAGTCTTATTGTAACCTCCTTGGCTTAGTGGGTCGCTCATCTCCTTTTTGTACATATTTTAATTTGAAGATGTAGTATTCTTGGTTTCCTTTCAAAGAAAAGCAGTTATCAAAGATTTGTTTCTTTTCTTAAGCTGGAAATATACTGCTTCTTTTGCTGCAGGGAAAGGAAATTAATCAATTCTACTGAACAAGCAATAATTTGGTAAGATTAGAGAGGATGAGTCAGACTGACCAAGGAATCAGTGCTGATAATTTAATTGATGCACCCATGAAGCGGAAACGTGGCCGTCCCAGAAAATTTCCGAAGCTAAATTATAATGAGAATATTCTTAATGGAAACAATATAAGTAAGAAGCATATGGAGGGTATTCCTATTTCTCCTGGTTCTGAAATTCAAAATGTATCAGATGATGCGCTGGGGCAAGTTGTGTCTGGCGTTATCGAGGCAGTATTTGAAGCTGGATATCTGCTGTGTGTTAGGCTTGGCAACTCTGGAATCACTCTGAGGGGTGTTGTCTTTAAGCCTGGCCATTATGTCCCTGTTTCGGCAGAGAATGATGTGGCCCCAGATGTTCAAATGATCAGAAGAAATACGCTTCCTTTTGATACAGGAAATCAAAGTAATGGAAATAATCCCCGATCAAGAGATGGAGAAGTCCCATCCCATGAATCATCAGGTTCGAAACTAGGGTTGAAATTTACACCTTCCCACTCTAGCTGGGATGCTTCGAAAGACAAATCTATATCATCTATATTTGCCCAACTATCCCCCTCGGGAAGCCCAAGAGGTACTGTTGTTCCTGTTGTTCCTGTTGTTCTACAGCCTGCTAAATTCACTTACGAATCCTCAGTTGCCGCCGAATCATTTACGATTCAAACTGCCAATATTGAATCCTCAAAAGGAAAGGATGTTCTTTTAGGCACTTTTACAGCAAATGAATCAGCTCCCACCCATGTAACAGTTGGGATTGAAAGCTTTCCTTTCGAACCCCTAACAGGGCATCAAGTTTTACAAGATGATGTTTCTGTAGAAAATAGTTCTCACAGCCAGTCCTTGGTAGCGGAAGTAGCCCACGACTCAGAAGGTAAATCAATGGCATTGCCCAGCACGCCTTTCGAGAGTCTTGTGACTGAAGTGATCAAGAGAATTCAAGCCCCATCTCTGTCAGCTGAGATGCAGGCTGGGAATTACCAACCAACTGGTAAGCTATCAGCTAAAGAATTCGAAGATAACTCAGAGGTTGAGGCTAACATCATGGATGGACCTCTTATGATTGAACCCCTAAAAGCAGTGCAGCAGCCCCTTGATGACAGTTCAGTTTATACTGCCAAGGCTTTGGATGATGAGTCTAGAACTGGGAAAATGACTGAGCTGTTTCAGGTACACTAGAATGTATTTTATATGAATCTTCCGAGTATTTGGTCATATTACTATTTGTTTTCTAACTAATCATCATGGAGTAACCTAGTGGTCAAGGACTTTGGGGTGCTAAAAGTAATGGGTTCAATCCTGTGATTACCTAACTAGGGATTAATTTGCTATGGATTTCTTGACATCCAAATGTTATAGGATTGGGCGGTATGTCCCGTGACATTAGTCGATATACGCGCAAGCTGGTTCAGACAGTCACGGATATCAAAAAAAAAAAAACTATCTATTCTCTTACGGGGAAGCTTGCACTAATGAAATAACATTTTTTGACAAGGTTTTGCAGGAAAACATGATGCAAACTCCAGAGCCATGGGCTGAAGTGCAGAAGCTGGGTTTGATGCTCAAGTCAGATGAACCTGGGGAATCAAAAACAGAGATCGAGTTTGAAGAAACTGGCAACCAAAAGTCAATCTAAGTAGCATGTATCGTCACGGTTAGTATTTTCGGTATAATCATCGATGGTGTAGCTGTTTTCTCGATGCTACTACCACCTCACGTGTAATCCTACCTTAGTGTAGCTGAGCAATTCTCTAGAAAGCAATTAGCAATTATTACATTTTTCTAGTTGGATATTTGAATATTTCACCTTTCTGAGAGTAAAAATTAGATAAAAATCCTTTAAATTATAAAGGGTTTGTTGGGCAGCTGGATTGAATTTATGCCAAGTTGACCAAGAAAAGGTTGCTGTTGCTGCCCTGCCCTGCCCTGCCCTGCCCTGCCCTGCCCTGCCCCGTATGAAACAAATACCCAGTACAGGGAGTCTTCTAATAGTTCATTTAATCTTCATCTAATGTTTTCAATACTTTTATCTATAATATTGTTCACTAAATTCTGGTTTTAAATTTAAATACAATCTGCAAAACCCTTTTTATTTCGCGTTTGAATTCTTAATCTTCCAAATTGACCAACAAAAGCTTGCTGTCCATATGAAACAAATACCCATACTGTGGGTCCTAATTAGTTCATTTGAACTTCATCTAATGTTCTCAATATTTTTAATTATAATATTATTAAGAACATTTTTGGTCTAAATTTAGGAAAATAAAAGTAAAGTATGGAAATATAACCACTATCATAATGAAAATTGTAAGTAATATAAAATCATTATCATCACTATCTTTGATAATATTAACGTTCATATTTCAAAAGAAACGTACTTCAATGACATTATGTATGATCCAATAACATTAGTTTAAAGTTTTGAATCTCTCACACCTAAATATGGTTGAATTTAAAATAAAATAAGAAACAAAAACTTCACACAACAGAAATAAAATTGGACTAATCTTAAATATTTATAGGTCATATATAACTTATTTTTTCCAAGAATTGTTTGACTTGAATAATAAAAACAAAAACAAAAAATAAATCATTTGGTTAAACTGAGTTTTATCGTAATAACTATTTTTTATTTTTTTTTATTAAAAAGATATTTTTTTAGTACAAGTTAGGGTAGGAGAATCAACTGCTCTCAAATAAATGAAAGTCAAATACTGATTTCAATGATCGAACTGGAATTATGTTGAACTGAATTTCCAACAAACAATGGAACCATCAAGTCACTGACCTATTCAATAAAAGAAACTATGTTCTTATACAGTCACATTCATATTTATCGAAAGTAAAAAATGTCAATAAAATTTATCAATTAATATGTAACATCAAATCAAATATTGGAAATATTTATCTTTATTAGCCATGGATGCTTCTAAGGAACCATAAACACACCTAAACTTGGTAATTGGTTATTTTTTATTGATAAAAGTGAACTCAAATATTGGAAATATTTATCTTTATTAGCCATGGATGCTTTCTAAGGAACCATAAACACACCTAAACTTGGTAATTGGTTATTTTTTATTGATAAAAGTGAACTCACTTACTTTTTACACTATTTATTATATGTAGTAAAATAGTGCCCTTCAAATTTTGGAATCATTCTATTGTTTTTTGTTTTTTGTTTCTTTCAATTTAAAATATATCTCAATCCCTTATATGATATATTATTCCTACAAATCTTGAAATTTATAGTTTTGCAAAAATCTCGCAATTATTTAAATTAATTTACCTTTTTCCCCAAAAATAAAAATTATTGATCCGCTCCTACTACCATGTTTAAGTGTGATTTATTTAAATTAATTTACCTTTTCCCCAAGATATTTTTGTACTAAAGCAAAAAAATTAATTCTCATTTTTATAACAAATAAAATAAGTTTATTATTTGTGAATTATGAATAAAAATTCTATATTATAAATTATTTAAATTTATTATTATTTCAATAATAAATTGATGCACATATTGTAAATATAAAAAAGAAACCCATGATTTTAAAATAGATTGATTATTCTTCGGTGGATGGGTTATGTGCGGGTGTGACCTATGTGAGGGTGGGGGAATCGAGTTGTGTTGCCTAGCAACTTCCCCATTTGAGCTCTTGGAAGCTGAATGTTGATGCATCTTGGGACTCCTCCTCAAGCAAGGGTGGTATTGGTTGGATTCTTCGTGATGTTGAGGGTCAGCCGATCCTGATGGGAGCTTGTGTTGGCCTGGATGGTGTTGATGTGAAGCACTTGGAAGCCTTGGCGGATTTTAGAGGTATTTCTAAGCTTCATCTGTGTGGGGTTCGGCCCCAGCCAAAGATCTTGATCGAATATGATGCTTCAATTGTTGTGGATGTCATTCGTAGTGATTCTAGAGATCTTATTGAGTTCAGCAACATTATTGTTGACATTAGGGATCTGATCCCGCTTTTGGGAGGTATTTAATTCTAAGGGTGAACATGGGTTGGGTTGGGTTGGGTTGGGGTGATTTTCAACCAAACTCAACCCAATTAAAGACATAACCCAACTCAACTCAACCCTTTATTTTTGGGTTGGGTTGGGTTATCGGGTTCATAGATTTGCATCTAACGTCCGTTTTTCGATTCCTAAAAACGTAAAACGAACATTAACATAAGTAGTTCTTATTGCAAATGCAAAACTCAAACTTACCTAACTTCGAAACTTTATCAATAGGTTGAAAGTTTAAAAAATGTTAAAAAATAAAAAATATAATAATAAAATAAAATAAAATACATATAATATAAATATTATAATAATATAATAATTATGTTATAGGTAAAAAAATATATTTTTTAAACTAAATGATAAATTCGGGTTGGTCGGGTTGATTTTAGGTCAACCCTTGACCCAACCCAACCCATGAAAATTTCATATTTTGAACCCAGCCCAACCCATTTATGTATTCAACCCAACCCAACCCATAAAATTGAGTTGGGTTGGTTCGGATTTTTCGGGTTGTCGGGTTTTTTTGCACCCCTATTGAATTCTCCCATTGTGAGCGATCTCGCAACCGTGTTGCGGATTTGTTAGCTCATTCTCCTGTTTCTTTTAGCTTCTTTTCTTCTCGGTTGGATGCTCATTCGTTATTTTGGAGGGTTGTTCTTCCCCCTCATGTTACTTCAGCTATTGATGGGGAGTGTATGGTTTTTGATGGTTTGATCTAATATATGTTGATGCTTTAAAAAAAAAAAAAAAAACCCATGATTTTAAATCAATGATTTAATAATAATTATTTTTATAGTTGTAAATTTGTAAATATGATATTACCTCTAAACCATTAAAATTTCATACACTTTACCCAACAACATGGAAGTTTTATGTTTTTGTTTGTTTGTTTGTTTTTTTTTTTTTTTAATCTTGGATTCAAGTTCAAATCCCATTAGAGACATTAAAAAAAACTTTGAGTTTGTTATAAAAGCCAGATATGTAAGCTCCCGTTTGATAATTTTTTGCATTTTTGTTTTTGATTTTTGAAATTTAAGCATATTTCCACTCAAATTTCCTACATTGTGTTCCTTCCCTAATACAAATTTTTTTATATTGTTTTCACCCTTCCTACAAATATATACATATTTTCTTAAGAAAATAGGTGAATACTAACAAACTTTTAAAAACCAAAACAAACTTTTGGAAGCTATTTTTTGTTTGTTTTCAAATTTTGGTTTGGTTTCTACAAATATGGGTGAGACATTTAAGTGAAAGAAAACATACACTAAGATATGTGTTATAAACTTAAATTTCAAAAACCAAAAACAAAAAACCAAATGATTATCAAACGGGACCTAAAGTATTTAATTTCAGGAAAAACTTTCTTTTTTGTCCCTACCTTTTGGCTCAAGTTTCACTTTGGTCCCTATGTTTCAAAATCAACACTTTTACCCTTGACATTTCAATAATTCTCAATTTTAGTCCTTGAGATAACAGAATCGTTAGTGATTCAACGGAATATTGACTAGGATGATAACTAAATTAATTTTAGAATTTAATAAATTAATGATGTTTAATTGATTTTTTTTTTTTTAAAAACAATAATTACAAAGAAAATTAAAAAGACAAATTACCTCCATCTTAATTATATTTTTGTATTACCTACAATAATGATATTTTTAGATAAAATAGATATATTGTAAAAAAATTGTAATTATAATATTTACATAATTTTTTTTAAAAAATAATAATTACAGGAATAACTGAAAAGACACAATATTTTCATTTTAAATGAAATAAATATGATTTTTTTTATCTTCTAAATAATAAATATAAAAATAAATGAATTTGTTGAATGGAGAAAAATAAATACCGAAAAACGAGTTATATTTGTTTTTAAATTAATTTGTAGAAGATAAAAAATTTGGAAATTGTACTATACATAAAATTATTTTATTTTATTTTAATATACATGCAAAATCCTCTTAATATAATAATAACAATAATAATACAATGAATTTATTTATGAGAATTTGTATTGTATACCAATTTTAGGACCGATAACAGAATTATAGCACATTTTTATCAAAAATTGGTTTATACCAATTTCTCCTCAATTTTTTTAAAAATTCAAAGTGATTGAACTCAATTAGCAATATTTGATTGTATTCAATCAGTTTGTTAAGTGGTTGAGGTTCATCACCTTTATTCGATTGAATCAATCATTAACAATGATTGAACTTAATTACTTGATTACTTTCAAGCATCTACGAGTAATTGAAATAAAATAAGAAGTTATTGAATTGAAATTGGGCTTTTTGGTCTCTTCAAGTGGCATTTTTTTCGTTTTTGATATATGTGCAATTATTTTCAGTTTTGTGCTATAGATGCAATTTTTTAGCCCATTTTTATTATACATGAAAACCCCATTTATTTATATACTTTTCTTGATTTTTTTTTTTTGAGAATAAACTTTACTTATATAAGCAAAAAGTCAAAAGTAGTATAGCTCTACTCGCATATTGTACGACCTAGTAGTAGTAATCATGAAGTTACGGAATCCCCCTCCCTCAATATTATTGTATTAAAAAAATAACTTTATTTATATACATTAACCACAAATATAGGAGTAAAAAAGAAGACAAATAAAAAACTCAATTAGTTACCCTACATACTTTGTTTTTTAAAAAAGAAAAAACCAAAAACGGTTTTGTTTTTCTTGTGATCGAAGAAGACCTTGGATTTCCCTTCTCTCTCTTCTGTTTGTCCTTCCCCTCCTCCACGACCACACCATCATCTTCTCCTTCGTTGGTTTGACGATCTTCACTTGGTCCCAACAACCAGGCACCGGCGACGCGCCCACGGCCCAATTCCATACTCAATACGCCCACCGACTTAGGGTTTCATCTTTTTCTGTTCGGTTCCGAATTTCGCATGGCGTCTTCCAGGTCCCCAAACGAATCCTCCGATGATATCCTCGATTCCACCCCCTTGATGGGGAATCCCAGCCGCTCGCTGGACGATGCGCATTCGGGTCGCCGATTCGTGCAGAGGCAAAGTCTGCGCCAGGCGGCCAGGTTTCTGAGGCAGGCGAGCAGCCGGAGGACGATGCGCGAGCCGTCTATGTTGGTCCGCGAGACGGCTGCCGAGCAATTGGAGGAGAGGCAGAGTGATTGGGCGTATTCCAAGCCCGTTGTGATCCTCGACATCGTCTGGAATTTCGCTTTCGTTGTTGTCGCCGCTACCATTTTGGTTCTGAGCCACAATGAATCTCCTTCTATGCCTTTGAGGCTGTGGATTGTGGGGTATGCGTTTCAATGCGTTCTCCATATGGTCTGTGTTTGCGTTGAGTATCGCCGGCGCAGGCAGCGATTCTCGGCCATCAATTCGATGGATGAGGGAAATTCTGGGCGCGGCTTTTCAGGTCTGGGCATCAGTGGAAACTCCAGCAATTATTTATCACTGGCACAATTGGACGATAACGATACCAGGTTAGGTTGTCCATGCGTGTTTACTTGACTTAAATATGATATCATTGAAGCCTGATTTGATAGCATATGATGTTTGACATGCCATAATTTCGTAATCGTTGTTCTGGTAGGAATTCTAGGGAACCAAAAGGGAGTTTTTTTGTTTGATAGAGATGATATATTTAGTTGGTGAATTGCTTTTCTCCAGGAAGTATTAGCAATTTTGTCTTCTGGTTCAGGTTCCCAGTTGCTTAGAAAATTGTAATATTAAGTTAACTTTACTATCTTGGACGTCAATATAATATCGTTCGTTATATTTTTTTGTTAAGAATATATAGTGTTCGTTCATATCTCCAGCCGTGGATGAACCCTTGTTCTCGATGCATTCGTATTTTCAACAAACTACTTGTTGTATCAAAAGGCTGAAGTCATAGCCTCCCCATCGCATAAAACAGTTTCATACCCTCTCTGATTGGAATTAATGTGCCCAGAATTAAGGCAGCTCATTAGAGCTATTATTGTTAGTCGGTTGTTTAGTTTATTAATTATTTTAATTTTTTTTTGAAACTGGGAAATCGGAGCTTTGTTTCCCTATACACCCGGGGGCATCTGCACCCGTCTGAAAGCCCCGACCTTGGAGACAACAAATGATTTTTCGACTAATCTCACTCGTGGGGCTCGAATTTGAGACCTCCAAAGAAGCATTCCTTGAAAGCCCCAAGTCTCAACTCAACTAACAAGGCGCCCCTTGGACCGGTTGTTTAGTTTATTATTTAACTGTTTAACTGATTTTCAGTTTAATCAAGCGGTTAATTGGTATTAAAGTTATACTTCAGTGTATCATATTGAACAGCAAGCAAGGTGTGAGCAGAAAATTTTCCTCACCCTATATAGAGCGGCACTGTACACAATTAACAATGAGAAAGTGCTGGAAGGTTTTCTCCTACATTTTTTTGGTTTCCTTACTTTCGTTTATACTAAGCTCAGTAGGTCAAGGGAATATACAAAACCCAATTGCATTAATCAACTTTACTTTGTCAATCTAGGCATAAACTAGGAGACGCTTCTATTTTGACAAAGACATGTGTCCGAAACTCAAAATTACGTGTCCTCCTTTATTATTATTATTTTTTAATTTCAGACACTTCACGGACACACCATGGACACTTCATGGACACCACATTTAAACTTATTTGTTTCAAATGATCTATGACACGACAACGGGTAGAGTTGGTGGAGGCTGTTGAAGATGATGTCCATCGCAGATAGATGGTCTACACTGAAAAAAGGGAAGAAAGAGAAAAAATAGAATGGAGAGAAGAAAAGGAAGTAAAAACTAAAATATTTTGAAATTGTTAAAGGTAGGCTTATAACTAACTAAAATATTTTGGTTTTGATCTTTTAATAGTATATCATAAAAAATAACAATAAATAACGTGTCCTCGACATATCCATATCCTGTATTTTTAAATAATGGTGTGTCTACGTGTCGTGTCGTGTGAGTGTCCGTATCTCGTGTCCGTGTTGTGTCGTGTTCGTATCTCGTGTCTGTGTCCATGCTTCTTAGGGCATAAATTAGTGAATAAGATACCTATTACTATTTCAAATGTTGTTGGTTCAATCTATCGTTAGTCATCCCTACCATTATTGAGTGAAAAAGAAAAGGTCAACTCTTTCCTTCCTTTCTTGAGGCACTCACATATGATGAAGCTTAATAATGGCCTTTATGGCAATATTTGTCGTAGGAGATCACTTTTGCAAATGGTTTGGAGTGGGTAGATAGATTGATGTATCTTGACCTTATCATCTTCGGTTTCTTGATGACAATTGAAATTATAGGGGTAGCCTCGTTAGTTGAGGCTTTCAAGGCATGCCTTTTGAAGGTCTCAAGTTCGAGCTTCGCAAGTGAGCTTAATTGTTTATTTTTTGAAACCGGGAAATCGGAGTTTCGCTCCACTATACTCGGGGTAAGCACGCATGTTCCTAGGCCAGACAATGGGAGATATCGAAGGAATGGAGACACGAGAGGTGTCTGCAAATTAATGTCACAGGTAAGTCTCGAACCTGGGTCCTTTAGGGGAGCACACCTTCAAAGTCCAAGTTCTTAACCACTGTGCCACCCCTTGGGGACACGAGTGGGCTTAATTGGGAAATTCCTTATTGTCTCCTGGGTCTGGGCCTTGCAAAGCTAGAAGACTAAAGTGATACAATTCTGCAAAAATAAAGGGCTAGAAGTAATGAAGTATATTGATTTGTTATAAGCTAGCCTGCAAACTAAAATACGTGATCTAAAACTAAGATATTAGTCTTGCAAAATTGTGAATGGTAGCTCTGCCATTGTTGTACATGTGGTATTTATTATATTCTCCATAAAAGTACTCTTTATATTACTTCATTCATTTTTTTTTGTCATGACAGTGTGGCAAAGCACCTTGAATCTGCAAATACAATGTTTTCCTTCATCTGGTGGATTATTGGATTCTACTGGGTATCTGCCGGAGGCCAATCTTTAGCACACGATTCCCCTCTACTTTACTGGTTTGTGATTACTCATTTTCATTGGATTTTGCAGTTGATGGATCATCTCGTCTAAGATTCTAACTTCTGTTTATTTGGTTCCAACTGCAGGTTATGTATCATATTCTTGGGTTTTGATGTGTTCTTTGTGGTTTTCTGTGTTGCTTTGGCATGTATCATTGGAATTGCTGTTTGTTGCTGTCTTCCATGTATCATTGCACTTTTATATGCCGTAGCAGACCAGGTAGTTATATGATGTCCCTGAATATATTTTTATGCCTCCATTAAAAGGCATACATTATTGTCTACCAGTATCTTGTCTCCTCTTTTTGGACATTTCTAAGTAAAATCCTTCTGCTTTGTTCATTGCAGAACCATCGAAATATAAAATAAGAAATGGAGAGACGAGAGTTGTCTTCATTTTAATATGTAACATTTTCATGTATTAGATTGATAGACCCTAATAGAAATGTGTATAAAAGAGTGTCTGAGAAAGGACTGAGGCTGAATGTAATCATTTAGTTGAGGATAGACTCACTATTTTATAACTATATTGGGGGTGTCGTAAGGGAGGGGGTCATGGTAGTAATAGGAAAGGAAACTGACTCTTAACTTTGTACTTTGTTGTACCAGGTGTACTTGAGAGTCTGGGAAGCTCTAGTATTCTTCCCTTGACTTTGTACTTTGTTGGTAAATAAAACTGACTCTTATCAAAGACCCTGCTATAAAATTCTTCTATAAAATTCTTCTGGTTTGTGTTAGCGTCAAACCCTTCTTGTTTCTCCTAGTTTTCAACCAGCAATTGACGCGCCTCGGTTAGAACCTCACTAGCTGCGTCATTGGCCCAAGCGCAAAGATTCTGGTTTCTCCTCGTTAGTGTAGGTAATGTAAGGTACCTTTTAGAGGTACACTAGTAATAAGAGGATAACAGTATTATAGCAAGGAGTTAGTTAGTTGAAAGGTTATAAATAGGAGAAGGAGGTCGGAGAGGAGGCATTGATGTATTTGGGAGAGTTTAGGGCTTGAGTTAGATTTTAGAATACTCAAGACTCAAGAGGGGAGGGGATTCTAGGGTTCATACGTAGGTTTTTTTTTTTTTTTGTTTGAATAAATTCATACTTAGGGTTTGCCTTGTAACTTTCACATTTCTATCAATATAATATATATATGAGTTCTTGTAAGGTAGAGTCCTTACAAATGTGTATCGAAGTGTGTTTCGATTCTAGAAATTTGAAGAAAATGCTAGGTAAAGAAGGATTCGTGGGACGAAATGAGAAAGAGGATCGCGAGGATTCATAAATGGATCGCTGATGGTTGGAAGGAAAATATGAACAATTGGATTCGTTAAAGAAAGAATGTGTGGAAGAGAATTCCGCAACAATCGAAGAAGAAACAAAAGAAGGAATAGATCGATAAACGATGGAAGGAGAAGAGAATGCGGTTAATAAAGTTGTTGAAATTACAGTAGAAATTAGAACTAAGAATTGCTTGCACAAAAATGAAGAACACACAAAACATTATGCACCGAAAGAACTTCTAGAGGAAGAAATTGATGAAGAAAGACAAATTAAGGATGATGAAATTTTGGAAACTGTAGTGTATAAGAAGTTAGATGCGAAAATCAAAGTCGAATACTGAATCCCAAGTAATCTGAAGGAAGCCAGGAAATTTGCACAAAGTATGGTTGTCGAAGAAAATCCACAACTTGTATTATCGAAGAAAAAACCCTATCCACGGACCACAGCAGCGAAGAAGAAATTACATAAAGAACTAGTACCTAGGAAGAAGTGGTTGTAAAAGAAAATTAAGAAAGATCAACATGGACACTATTGGCCGGTGAAGAGGTCGCAAAAGAAAAAGGAGAGGAAAGCGTCAACATCTCGTTTCTCGGCCAAAGAAATAGACTCATCTGAATTGAGAGATCAGGAACAGAAAGCACGTTTCTGATAGCGAAGCTCTGTGAGACCGGAGAAGAAGAAAAGAAAGAATGAATCTCCTAAAGAGAAAAATCGAGAACATAAAATGTTAACGTCACCAAAGATTTCTGCGTAAGGCGCTGAAGCTCCCAAGTGCGCAAGTTGTGAACCTTGTGGGCTTTCTTGTTTATTTATTTTAAATAATTCAATCCACAATTACTTCAAAGTTTATATAAAAAATATTAATACCAAATCGTTAGCCCTTATCGCCAATCCACTTCTCCGTTCTCTCTAATTATTGCCAATGAAGGAGTGGATGAGGATGAATATGTATTAAACGACCTTTGATCATTAGGATTTTTAGATTTTTATTTGGGATTAGTATTTTAATGTTTCATGTTTTTTATGGGTTGACTATGAGAATAACTCTATATTGGAAGAGATTAATATATATGTTTTGTGTATATATACATGCATATATATATTTTTTGTTTTTTCAATGCATGGTGTGCCTCGGGAAAAAAAAACCCATGCCTTTTGGGCGCCTTGTGTCTCAGGCTCCAAAGTGACGTGCGCCTTGCACCTTATAAATCACTGTTGAAGAGATCGATTAAAAAACGACATGGTGGATCATGGCTGGAAAAGAAAAGCAGTAGATGACAGAGGGTATGGTGGCCAAAGGAGGAGGCGCGGATGAAAACATGCATCGTGACTATTTGTCATGTGGTTGGGGATTTTGAAAGAAAATAAAATGAAAAACCTAAACACCTGTTCTTGGATCCCATTAATGGTGGGCTAAAATGGGTTATTTCGAGTGACATGCAAAATGGTCTTAAGTAGTGAGG
The DNA here is from genome assembly GCA_037832685.1 of Sicyos baderoa. Classification (NCBI taxonomy): domain Eukaryota; kingdom Viridiplantae; phylum Streptophyta; class Magnoliopsida; order Cucurbitales; family Cucurbitaceae; genus Sicyos; species Sicyos baderoa. The sequence continues at coordinate 8,715 of JBBMEF010007915.1, read as the reverse complement.
AGAAAGTCTATTTCTGGGTAAAAGAGAAGGGTGCGGGAAATTGGGCTAGATGAATTTATGGGGTAGTTTGACTTGGTTATACTTGACAAGGACTACGTTTATGGAGCAGAGGCCAGTAACCAATTTGCTCGACTTTTAACCGTGCTCTGGAGGAAGCACACGAAGTAGCTAGCTTCTTAATGAAACATAAATTCAGGTTTTTTTTTACTCCTTTTTTATTGAGTTTATGTCAGCATACATTGGGGACAAAATGTTTTATGAAAGATGGGGTAATGTAGGGTACCCTTTTAGAGGTATATTAGTAATAGGGGCATCAATATAGCATGGAGTTAGTAGGGAGGTTGTAAATAGGAGAATAAGGATGAAGAGGAGGTGTTAATGTATTTGGAAGAGTTTAGGGCTTGAGTTAGAATAACCGAGACGTAGGGGATTCTAGGGTTCATATCTAGGGTTTGCCTTACAACTTTCATATTTCTATCAATATAATAAAGTGGTAGGTTTTAGATAAACATCAGGCAATTTTATTGCAAAACGTCACAAGGGGAATTGCTAGAGCTCCTAAGATATGATCCAGGATCTAGATTATATCAAAAGTAAAATAATATAAATAAATAAAGATAAGCCAAGTTTTGATAGGTCTTGGAACCTCCCTCTCAAGAGAATCTCTCGAGCCCTACAAATAATCACTTAATACTCATTAACAATTGGATACCTGAACACTACCCAACCCTCTCTATTTATAATAAAACCTAATTCTAACCCTAATGACTAAATAAGGCAACAAATCAAATATAATAAAATCCTAATAAATGCTAATAATAATCAATTAGCCGGATCGTATCACAATGCTCCTAACTACTCTCCTATTCTCCATAGAGAATTTCGATTACTATACTCAATGCAAAGATGATTAACAATGAAAAGAAATGAAAACTAAATAGCCTCACGATCCATATTAGGGGCATAATAGTAAATAATTAGTTAGTTAAGGTTTTCAATTATAAATAGAGGGTGGGTGAGTGAGGAAGGTAGGCAATATTTTGGTAAGTAGTATAGGGCTTAAGAATGGTTCTTAAGATCAGTGTTTTAGAAGTCGCGCATAGGCGCTAGCCGCGAGGCGTGTTCAATAAGGTGCGCGCCTTTTGGCGCCTTATGTGAAGCCTTGAGTGTCAAAAGGCGCACGCCTCGTGGGATATTTTTTTTTCCTTTGTAGTTTTTGTGTTTTATTCTTCACACGCTTCGAGTGACCTAGTACAACGGGATCCCTGTACCAAGTCATTTGAAGTGCGTGAAGATTGATAGTTGAATATCATGTAGGTTTTATATACTATTCTTGGTTTAAACTTCATTTATGTCCATGAAAAGTGTTTTTTATTGTGTATTGTTGAGACTAAACAGACCACGCGATGCTACGCTGCTATTATTCTCCAGGGAAATGTAATCGAAAATTAAATAAGTTATAGATTGTACAAGTATACACAATCGTGTTGTAGCAAGTCTTACTAAGTAAAAGCCATCTCCACAAGGATTTTGCGTTATATTTGGATTAGTTTTCAGAGTAAGAGTCGGGTTGGTGGGATAAAAGTTCAAGGCTATGATTACAATCGCAAAAATAAATGCTAAAGCGAAATAAGAACAATACTGAATAACGTGAATTTATAACAACGCAGTGAATCTAGATGGGTACTTAACAATTTTAAAAGGTATCAGAAGGAGGTCAGGACTTTCAGGTAATACGCTGCAGCGACGAGGTGTAACGGTGAGAAGCGGACTACTGATTTGCTCTAACTCAGGCTCTCTCGAGCTCTAGCATCTTAATGATCGTAGAGCCAACAACACTAGCTAAACCTTATCTCTAAGTGTAAATGAAATTGCTAGTTAAAACTATGCAAACCTAGTGTATGTCATGCAAGTTTGCTCTATTCCTTTTCTCTCGTAAGCAAAATAAAGTTCATACAAATGGTTGATCAAATGGAATGTACTTAAAATTAAAACAACATGCATTTATAGTTCGACATCTCCCTACCTTTTTCGCTACAACGAACTACCCTACATGCCTATCTCCTTTCGAGAAATTAGCTACTCATTATGCAGAAAAGACTTGAAACCATAGATAAAGTAACATGCATCTTCATTCAATAAGGAAATAGCGAGTGTTCACTACAAAGAAGCTTAAGCCAACAATACAAGTGAAAAAAATAATAACAAGGTTAAGAAAGGGCTTGGTCGAAATCACGAGGACTACAACTCTGAACTAGCTTCTGCGATGCTTCTATAATGAAAAACAGCTAACTATGAACTAATGCTAGGAATGGCTGGAAAAGAAAACTAAGTTAACAGGAAAGAGCTTCGGGCAAAACGCTCCACTCAAAGAAGAAGGTTGCTGTTTATAGCGCAACTATTCTAAAAGTTTAAAATTTGAGTGATCAGAAAAACTGGAAAATCTAAGTGATCTCTCAATCTCGTCTCTCCTCCCCTTGAAGACGAAGGCTACTATTTATAGCACAACTGACAACCTCTGCTCCATGACTCTGAAATTCCCTGCTCCACTTCTGACATTTCTCCTCTATGATCTGCATCGGCGTCTCTGTTATTTGGCAGAGCGGTTATGAATTCAACGGCTGAGATTGAAGGCTTCTCTTGGATCCTTGACACGCGTCTTTTCTTAGATATTTTTGTTTGAGAGCCAATCTTCATGGGAATTTACTTCGCTTCAACAATGCTTTTCAAACAACATCATGCTTCGCTTTAAAGGAATGTTGCAGCAAAATAGAAGTATCAGTTCTTATAAATTGAAACAAAAGAATTCACTCATTCATGCACTTTCGCTACGGAAAACCGGCAAAAATGTTATCCTAATCAGAAAACTAAAGGATAATTCATTTTTTCCCAAAACATGATGCTACAACGAACATATAAGCAGATTCGTTTTATAATGGAGCGAAGTTCTCGCAAAATACTATTTCCCTAAGCTATTTAACTCTCAATTCTTGAGAGTTATCATGTATACACACATATATATAAGTTTTTTGTGTTTTTTTATATAGTTTTTTTTAAACAAGGGTAACCACGCCCGTCCCTAGGCTAGGCACCAGGAGACATCGAAGGAGTAATGTCACAAGTGAATCTCGAACTTGAGACCTTAAAGGGAGCATACCTTCAAAACCCAAGTCTTCAACCACTGTGCCACCCTTTGGGGACGTGTTTTTTTATATAGTGCGCTTTAAGTAAAATAAAACCTCGCCTTTTGGTGCGCTTTGCGCCTCAGGCTCCAGAGGGCCATTGCGCCTTAGTGCGCCTTGGGTTTTTAAAACACTGCCCAAGATGGAAAGGTCCAAGTTTCACTAATTTTTGGTTGATCTTGTATTTTGGTTATCTTTACAATGTATTAACAATATGTTCATGCAAATCCCAACAACAAACACTTTAACTCACACTGAATAACATCATCACAACTAGAAGTAATTCTCTTTCCACGTTATCACACATATTTCATACTGAAATAATCATCACAAGTACGAGCTAATCTCTTTACACTAGTCTCACGTTTGAACAAGTTGACTTGCAACTTACATGAATGAGCCTTACTAAGTTAATAGTTTGAACCCAAATAAAATCGATTGGATGAGAAGAAGGAAACCAAAGATAGAGGAAACACCGAGAAATAGAAGAGGATTTTGTGAGGTTTTGGAAAAGGAAGAAAGAGAGGGATTAAGAAGATTGAGGAAGGTTTGATGTTTCATAAGAGACTAGGGAGTTTTCTAGGATTGAGAGGTTTGGAGTTTTTGGTGATTTTTTTGAGAAAAAGGATGAACCTAGAGGAGGAAGAGAAGATGATTTTCTCCTTAAAGGAGCTTGGTTTTTTTTTGTTGTTGATGAATTTGAAAAAAGGAGTAAGGAAATACATAGAGATGATTTGTATTTTCTAGGTTTTAAGGTGAGGAAAAGGAAATATAGGTTTGAGGAGGAGTTCTATTTTCTCTTTCTATTTTTGCCTTTTTTTTATTTTTTTTAAGAACCAAGGAAGAAGATGATGAAGAGTTCAGGATTGCCAATCGTCTTCCCCGACTTTGAATTCAGTCGGGGAATAGAGTTCAGGTCTGGTACCATGATGAAAGATGAAATTCAAATTCTTCTTTTAATTATGAACCCATTATTAGGTTTAAATAGACTACAAGAGATGACCTAATCATAAAAGGAAAAGATTGAAATAACTAATCCTAAAAGGAAAAAATAATTAAAAAGATAAAAATACTAAAATAAACATAAACCAACAAGCAGTTTATTTGATAGATACTGCAAAACTGGAGCTTAAACCTTGATAGCTGGAATAATCCTTAGCTATAAGCCATTGATTGGACAATATTTTAGAACTTTTCGGGGACAAAAATATTAACCTCCAGACCAGAAGACATGTTTTCATCGTGTAAAGACATCTCCTTTAAGTCTGAAGGGAAGACTTCCTTAAAACTAACATTTTATCCGTCTTGGGCATAAATAGGGTGGAGTCAATAGAGCTAGCGCTGAATATTGATTTATCATCCGAGTTCTCAAGAGAAGGATGAAGCTCTTGCTCTTACCTCCAAGCCAAGGTAGAAAAACCCAACACTTCGAGCTTAGAGCTCCAAGAACCTACAAATGATTCATCACTCAAAAATGGCACCATCGACATGAAACAAAAATAGAGGAAGAGCAGCACGACATCGTTTCGTTTGAAACTAAAATCGCACCACTTAAGCATCGTTTTTTTAGCTGAAACGACATTGCTCAAACTTGGTTAACGTTTGCCCTTCTTTCTTTTCTTTAGGATCTTACAATGTCGGACACTTGTTTGATACACAAAATTCCATGACCCCTTTATTATTGTTATTTTTTTTTCAGACACTTCATTAATACACCATTTAAAACTTATACCTTTTATGTGGTTGATGACACAACACCAAGGTAGTGTCGGTGGAGGTAGTCGATAACGACGTCCATCGAAAGCAGATGACAAAAGATGGAAAAAGGGAAAGAATGAGAGAAAATAGAATGGGGTAAAAGAGGGAAAAATTAAAATATTTTGGGATTTTTACGAGTTGAACTTATAAATTTTGTTTTGTGGGCTTATAGTAGGGATTTAAAGGATAGTGATGTTTTGTTCTTTATGTGAGTTGAAATCAAATGCTAAATAAAATTTTATCTTAATTAATTTTCACAAATAGTAAAAAACTAAAATATTGTGAATATGATCTTTTAATATTATAAAATAATAAAAATAAAACGTGTCTCCAACGTAGCCGTGACTTACATTTTTAAAAAATGTCTCGGTGTTCGTGCTTCTTAGCTTTCTTAGCTCATCGTTACAAGGCATATTTCAATTTTGTTTTGTGGGCTCTCTTGTTTTAAGGCAACAAGATTTTGGCTTGTTTCAAGGCATAATTTCGGTTGTTTTTATTTAAGGTTGCTGTTGATATTTTATTCATCTTAAACGTTCACGAATTTTTTTTTAAATTATTATTTTTTTAATTCAAGGCTGCTTAATCATGCTTTTTTGTTTCAAGCCATATTTCCTGTTTTGGTTGATTGCTTGGTTCTTCATTTCTGTTTTCCTTTTTATTTGTTTTGAATGGGATTTTGTTGGATGCCTAGCGTTCATGGTTTTTCTTTAGTTAGTTCGGAGAAGTTTTGTGTTTTTCTCGGCTATCACTTTCCCTCACAAGCTTCCTTAGTATTTCACTTGAAATATTTGATTAGTTTTCTGTCTTATTTGTTTTATTTCCTTCCTGGATAATCTCTTTTGGGCTTCTTTTCTTGTGTTTCTCTTTCTTCCTTTTTGGAGTTTGTATCCTTCATAACTTTTATTTCCTTTTCATTATATCAATAGGATCTTTCTTGTCTAAATAAATAGTGGCTGTTGTTTTCTGGGTTCCTTTCCGCGACAATGGGAACGTTTGGCAAGACTTATCTTTTCGCCATTTTGTGGGGCATTTGAATTTAGAGAAATAATAGAATCTGTCTGGTGAGGAGCTGTGGGAGGCTGTTAGATACGACTAGTCTTTATAGGAATCTGTTAATGGAGATTGTTGTAATTTACCGAGTCTCATTCTTTTGGATTGAGATTCGTTCTTATAATTAGTTTTGACATTCATATTCTTTCATTTCTCCCAATGAAATCTTGGTTTCTAATAGAAAAAAAAAGTCATCCAAGTTGGATTCGGTGTCTAGGTTTTCAAGGCCAACTTTATTGGCTTAATGCATATGATTATGCTTATATGCAGGAAGGAGCAACCAAAGAAGATGTTGAACAGTTGTCAAAATTTAAATTCAGAAAGAGTAACGATGCAGAGAAAATCTCTGCTGATGTACAGGAGCCTCTTGGCGGGATAATGACCGAGTGTGGGACAGATTCACCCATTGAACGCACTCTATCGCATGAGGATGCAGTATGTATTTCGCTGAGATCTTATTTTGTTATAGACTAGAATTAGCCTTTTCCTTTCCTAAACTGACGACATTTTCACATCTGAAATGTTGTCTTTCAGGAGTGCTGCATCTGCCTTTGTGCGTACGATGATGGCGTCGAGCTGCGAGAGCTCCCATGTGGCCACCACTACCACTGCGTCTGCGTCGATAAGTGGCTGTATATCAATGCTATTTGTCCTCTCTGCAAGTACAACATCTTGAAAAATAGTAATCTTGGTCAAGAGGAAGCTTAAAAATACTCCTTGATAGACCTTCGATACGGGTGAGTTATGTTCAGTTGTGAAAAGGGTTCAATCAGCAAACTCAATATAGATCATTTCTTTTGCTTCAGTTATCGTTGTAGTGAATATTATTCTTTGCTATAGTTGTTTTGCTCAGGTGGTTGCTTGTGTAAATGGCGATGTGAAGATTCTGGCATTCTTTTTTTCCTTCCCTTGTCCTTAGTCCTCAATTCTGTAATCTTATTACTCAATAAATTGAAGTTACGAAATCTTTTGTTTTGCTGTAATGCCCCGCATTTTGGTACTATTTACTTATACGGTTTCAAGTATTTAATGTGTGATTTCCATGTTCAAGCATGTTATGTAATTTATATATTGATGTGTGATTGAGATTACTTTATGTCTATAAATTAATGTTTAAATTTAAAGGGCTATGATTTATGAGTTGGGAGGGTATCTAAACCATAGGTTAAAATATTGTGGGGGTGGGTGAATTAAATAGGTTTTTTTTTTTTTTTGAAATAATAAAATAATAAGGTAGGTGATTGGTTTATTAATTACTTAAATAGGTAATTAAATTACACTAAGGTAGGTGATTGGTTTATTAATTACTTAATTGGTAGCTTAATTTGTTATTAATTACAGACCCGCGACCTGCTTCCCTTCTTTTAACTTGTTATCAATGGACTGCCCTTTTGGTGGTACATTTAGTTGTTATTTGGTTTAATTGGGGCCTGGTGTTTATCATAAGGGAAATAATAGGAAATATTTGGGAAATTGTTCCGACAAATGTCTACTGATTTTAAGTTTTAAAATCCATGTCCTTTTCCAAAAAAAAAAAAAAAAATTTGTCTGTTGGTTTGGTTCCAGCAAGATAGGGACTTGACAGTATATCCCTAGTTTTCAGGAGCGATGATGCGATATATTCTAACATAAAATATCTAAAATATCTTTAGGTGGGGGGCTTGGCTGTATATCCCTAGTTTTCAGGAACGATGACGGGGTATATTTTCACCTTAAATATCTCTAACTTTGGTTACATATCTCAAATGGTCAGATTTTTGTATTTAAAATTAAATATAAAATGATTTTAACCTAAAAAATCTTCAAATTCGATTATATACCTCAGTTGATCGGATTTTTATTTAAACTTATAAGATAAAACGATTTTAACCTAAATAATCTCCAAGTTAGGTTATATATCTTAGTTGGTCAGATATATTTAAAGACAAACGGATCTGGGGTCCGGGGGTGGAGATAATGTGTGAGATATTCTTGTTCAAATCACATATGTCTATAAATTCTGGTGATATATTTTTGTGAAACAAACTCTTCGGAATACGCCCGCCGTTCCTCTAGAATGCACGTGTTTCATCATTTTTTGCAGTGACGTTCAACATGTTCCGAACGTTCGTTCCCCTTTAAGTCTATACCCTAGCAGGTAGCCTCAGACGCACGCTTCTAAATACATGTAACGGCCCGGGAAATTGAACCGTTACTTAGGAGGTTATGAAGAGTGTTTCAGTTCAAGAGAAGAGATTCTGGGATTTCATCTTCGTTGAGCTTCGCTCAAGCGAAATTTCTTGACGAAGTCTTTCGTTTTCGTCGAGCTTCGCTCTAGCGAACTCGTGCTCCAAAACGGCTCCTCAGCCGTTACGTTATCCAAACGGCTCTCTTCAGTCGTTACGATATTCAAACGACTCTCTCTTCAATCAGCCGTTACGTTTCACCCTTTTGCTCTCTCTTCCAATCGACCGAAGCAAATCCTCTCAAACTCACTTTGCTCTCACGTTTTCTCTCAACCAAAAATCCAAGAGTTCTTGTGTTCTTCCTCTTCGAGCGTGTTCTTCAAGCTTCCAGATTCGTTGTTGCAAGGTAATCTATTTTCCTTGGTCTTCTGGTTCTTTGATTTCGTCGATGGGTTGATTTAACGTTTCCAAAGTTCTGATTTATGGGTTTTCGTATGATGTTCTTCAGATGTTCCTCACGTTCATCGCAGCTCAGTTTCGCTTAGCGTTCGTCAGCTCTC
>JBBMEF010007904.1:0-12724 GCA_037832685.1 Sicyos baderoa | reverse complement strand
ATATATATATTTATTTATTCCCGGCTCATTTTAATTAGTTATATTAAATGATGTATTGAGCCATTAATTATTTATAAATAAATATAGTGAAGGAGTCTTTTTTGGGATCTTTGTACATATTATTATATGATCCACTCACACTAAATAAAATTGTTATTTGCATTTTGCAATGATAGAGGAGACAAAAAGTCGTTCTCAAAAGGACAGCCTTCTTATTAGAACAAAGAAGTTTGAAAAATCTAAGATATTAGGCTTCTTTAAAGATTTGAGGGTTGAAACTTATCGGTAATCTTAATGGTAAATTTTTTTTTATCATCCCATTTCTTCAATATTTTTGGAATAAAGTAAGAGTTTAATCTATATAACTTAAAAAAAAAGTTAGCTTTTTTAATTTGAAAAAAAATATAATTTAGTCTATATAACTCTACAAAATAGAATTAATCTTTATCATTTGTAAGTATTGACGAATTAACTACTTAAAAATGTGTCAAATATGATCATATGAGTTAAGTGGCTGTAAAAAATTCTACCATTTATATATGAATAACCAACTTTCACGTATTTGATTCTCCAACGACTATAAAATAAAATTGTTTTTTTAGGTTTTATTGAACTAAAAATAAATTCTAAATTTTAAAATTATACAAATTAAATTTTAATTTTCTCCCCCACCATAAAAACTAAACTCTAGTTTATAAAATTATGTAAACTCAATAACAATTTTCTTTTTAAATCAACAATATTAGAGAGAATAAGGATTCAAACATATAGTGCCAACAAAAAACACCAGCTTAGCAAAATCAATACATATTATATTTACTGACAACCCTCATAGTTACCAATGGTATGTTTGGATCATCGATTTGATTATGATAGATGGAAGGCTATGATAAATGGTGGACTATTATAAACGATGTTTGAGGAGCAGATTATTATAACATGAGTTATGATAACGTAACAAAAATAATGTATACAAGGTTTAGGTAAACTAACATGCATGTTTAAGTAACTACCGACTATAATAAATAATAAGACAAACATGAGTTAAGTTATCATATCCAACTTGAACGTTTGCATAGAAATCCAAATACACCTTAAATGATTATTAGAGATATCTACGAGGAGGAAACACAAAGATGTGACTAGTGGACACCAAATTGAGGAGGTTATAATTTAGGGATCAAATCAAATCAGAAAAATGTGGGATGTGGGAGTATTGATATTGTGGTAGTGGGTCGCAACACGGAATCAAATCAGAAAAGATTATTTTATCCAAAAAAAAAAAAAAAAAATTTGAGAAAAAGCAACAACTTGTACAACTCTCTCTCGTTGTTGGATTCGATGGAATCACAGTCCCCAATCAACCACCACCAATCCCATCCCTCTCCTCTTCCCCCAATTCCATTCCCCCTTTCTCTCCAATCCAAACACCCCTGAATCCCCCGCCACGCCATGACCGAGCCCGATTCCGGCCACCCCTCTCCCTTCTTCCCCAAATCATCCACCGCTACCCACCGCTCCTCCGCCGACGACCGCCAAAATTCACTCATGGATTTCGATCTCGATTTGGACATCCATTGGCCCATGGACCAAATCCCTTCCAACCCCATCACCCCTTTTCTCGGCTCCCCTCTCTGGGCCTTCTCCGACCCCGACGACGACGCCGCCGACACTTCCAAGCTTGCTGCCTATGCCTGCTCTCTTCTTGGTCAGTTCCTCCCCCCCTTCCATTTCGCCTTTGCTGCTTTCACCCCTTTTCCGGGATTTTGATTTGGGGTTCAATTTTATTAGGGTTGCTTGATTTTGGATGAAATTGATGGTTCCCCTGTTTTGCTTTTACTTGCTTTTGATGGACCCTTTTTGAATGAGTTGCTGTTTTTGCAGTTTTCATGTCTGCTAATGCTTATTGTTTGGTGTACTTCAAAGATGGGACATGTCAAATATGTTTGTGTTTGAGGATTTACTTTTTTTTTTTCTTCCTGTTTGATTGGAATATGTTTGTGAACTTGAATATATGTTTGTGATTCTCTCCATGGGGTTTCTGGATGATGTTGGTTTTCTGTCAATCTTGTCATTGTGATTTAGTTAGGAAGATTCTTTTCCATTTAAAATGGCTTAACTTTACAGCTGAGAGCAGGTACTTCCAATTCCAATTATGTACCGCAAAAGCCAACCGAGAACCACAAGTTTAAGATTCTTCCAGTTCCATCTTCGTCGTGTGGCCTTATGCCATCCGAGAATCTGGATGGTTATTGCTTAATCAAAGAAAAAATGGCGCAAGCTCTTCGGTACATTAAAGAATCGTCGGACCAGCATGTTCTAGCTCAAGTTTGGGCGCCTGTAAAGAGTGGTGGCAAGCTTGTACTTTCAACTTCTGGCCAACCATTTGTTCTTGATACACAGAGCAATGGACTTCATCAATATAGGATGGCCTCTTTGATGTATATGTTCTCTTTGGAGACGGATTCAGATGGATATCTCGGCCTCCCTGGACGTGTTTTCCAACAAAAATTGCCTGAATGGACTCCGAATGTGCAGTTTTACTCGAACAAGGAGTATCCACGACTTAGTCATGCTCTTAACTATAATGTTCAGGGAACTTTGGCTTTGCCTGTTTTCGACTCTTCTGGGCAGTCTTGTCTTGGTGTCCTCGAGCTAATTATGACCTCGCAGAAGATCAATTATGCACCTGAGGTTGACAAAGTCTGCAAAGCTCTTCAGGTTTGAGTTCTCTTCCCTTTGTTGAATTACTTATAGTTTCATCTTCTGCTATGTCTTAAGAAGTGCTGTGCTGATCTTTAATCTTTATTGTATTGGACAAAGGATGTAACCATGTTTAGCCATCATAAACGGTTTGATAATTTATAAATCTCTTCTTCTGCAGGCTGTCAATCTAAAAAGTTCAGAGATTTTGGATCATCCGACTATTCAGGTCAGTGGCGAAAAGTTGTTTGTATGAAACTGGTACTTTATTGCTTTCTGGAAGATGAATATTGTCTAGTTTGTATTATCTTACTTGTTCTCACAGATGTGTACTTGACGATGCTTTTGAAATCAGATTTGCAATGAAGGTCGACAGAATGCACTGGCTGAAATTTTGGAGGTACTCACAGTTGTATGCGAAACTCATAGCTTACCATTGGCTCAAACCTGGGTTCCGTGCAGGCACCGAAACGTGCTCGCTAACGGTGGAGGTTTGAAGAAAAGCTGTACTAGCTTTGATGGTAGTTGCATGGGACGGATCTGTATGTCTGCAACTGAAGTAGCGTCTTATGTTGTCGATGCGCACATGTGGGGGTTTCGTGAGGCATGTTTAGAACACCACTTACAAAAGGGTCAAGGGGTTTCTGGAAGAGCGTTTTCGTCTCACAGCTCATGTTTTTGTGGAGACATCACCCAATTCTGCAAGTCTGAATACCCTTTGGTACACTATGCACTCATGTTTGGATTAAAAAGCTGTTTTTCGATCTGCTTACGGAGCACGTTTACTGGAGATGATGAGTACGTTCTAGAGTTTTTTCTGCCTCCAAGCATTGATGATCATCAGGAACAAAAGACTTTATTGGGTGCATTAATGGCAACAATGAAGCAGCATTTCTACTCTCTCAAAGTTGCTTCTGGAATCAAACTTGAGGAGGAAGGACTTGTCGAGTTTGTTCAAGCGACGAGAAATGGAGAGTTCGAGTCTAGACTTGAGTACATTCGAATTCCTCGACCAGTGGAATTGCCACCTAAGTCTGATGCCATGCCGAATGGTGGAGGGGTAGTTGCATTAGAGACAATGAAACAACAATCTTTAATGGTTCATGATGCCCCAAAGGATGAAAACATTACCGCTCAGGATGGGGAAAGCCACAACCCCGCTCCTTGTCCACAGAATAAGGAAGCAAAAAAGCCGTCTGAAAGAAAGCGTGGAAAAGCCGAGAAATCAATTAGTCTGGAGGTTCTACAACAATACTTTGCTGGCAGTCTTAAGGATGCTGCTAAAAGCCTTGGCGGTATGCCGTTGATTTTGTAATTTAAGATTATAAAAGCTATGCTTGCTTATCTATCTGAACAAAGATGAACTAATGTTTTGAACCATCTTTTTTCTGCTTTGACAGTTTGTCCCACAACAATGAAGCGTATCTGTAGGCAACATGGGATCTCGCGGTGGCCATCTCGGAAGATCAACAAGGTGAACCGCTCTCTTTCAAAGCTAAAGCGTGTGATTGAATCTGTTCAAGGGGCCGAAGGAGCATTCGGAATATCTACTCTGGCTACAAGTCCGCTTCCTGTTGCTGTTAGTCCGAATTCTCAACCTTTAACTCTGGACGGGTCTAATCAACAAAACTTTGCTTCTTCTCAACCCTCTGATCCTCAACAGATAGAAACAAACACTTCAGAAGCACAGACAAATAACACAAAAGCTAGACTGGAAGATCAACTACATAGGGGAGTGTGGAGTCCAGAAGAATCGAATCACGAGCTAAACGGATATCTACCGAAGCATGCAAATGGTTTCAAAATTTTTAAATCAGGGAGTGGATCACAGGAAGAGAGCACCGGAACGCCTACTTCTCACGGTTCGTGTCAAGGTAGTCCTGCAAATGACAGTGCAGCAGCAAATAATCCCATTGCTATTCCTCACCAAGAACAATGTGTAAGAAGAGAATCTCCTGAAGCAACATTCCATCTGATTGATAAACTGAATATATCGGTGCCTGCTTGTCGAATCCCTGATACGCTCGTGGAGGAACCATTTGGAGGAATGCTGATTGAGGATGCAGGAAGTTCTAAGGACTTAACAAATCTTTGCGCTTCTGGCGTTGATGCTGTTCTTGACGAGCAAGTGCCCGGATTTTGTTGGGCCAACCCTCCTGATATGGCTCTGAGACAACCTATGGATTCTGTTTGTTACACAGTCCCTCACATATCAGCAAGGCAAGAACCAAGGAGAATGACTATCAAGGCCACTTACAAGGAAGATATCATTCGGTTTCGGATTTCCTTGAGTTCTGGTATTGTGGAGTTAAGAGAAGAAGTGGCAAAGAGATTGAAATTGGAGGTCGGTACGTTCGATATCAAATACATGGACGACGATCGGGAATGGGTTCTTATTGCCTGCGATGCAGACCTACAAGAGTGTGCAGATATCTCAAGATCATCTGGTAGCAATATAATAAGATTGAATGTTCATGATTTGTCTGTCAATCTTGGGAGTTCTTGTGAAAGTACTGGGGAGTGACGAACGGGTTGTAGATATCGAAAATCTGTCGACATCTCCTCTCTATAAATTGTATTAGTAGAGTACTAGGAAGTGAAGATTTAGATCTAGGTATTGATATTATTTTGCTCAAAACTGTATAAAATTCTTACTGTGAATTTGAGTGATTCTCTCCTCATTTGCAATCATCACCTTTTTGTTTTCTTCTTCTCTGTCAAAAAAAAAATGGACACTGTTGAAGATAATCTTATGCTGAGTTTTGAATAAGTTTCACCATTGGAAGAATCTTGCAAGATTACCAATTTCAGACTGGTACTGTCTTCCATACATCAATTCAGAGGACTATCTTGAAGGGCATTTTTTGGCAATACTTTACTATTTGTTTTTTTCAGGCATAGATTGTGTGTATATTTTTTTCATTTACTTTTCATATATGTCTTAACTGTGTCTAAAAAGTCTACTTAATTTGAGCTCTATCTTTTTTTTTTTTTTTGAAAAGAATTTGAGCTCTATCTTAAAACAAGGTAATTACATTTCCCCTATTTCTTATTTCACATGAAATTGTTGTTTCAAATCAATCCATTCATCAATTCTTTAACTATACGATGATTTAGTGGTCAAGAAGACCTTAATAAAGAGGTGATAAATTCATAGTGATTACCTATCTAAAAATTAAAATTAGTTTAGATATGCATAAGTGACTCGAATAATAACGGTTATTCTTTTCTCATTTTTCAATAAGACTTTTTCTCTTTAATTCCATGGTCGTATCATATAGAGTGACAATATAACTACTTCCAACCCCCCAGAGGATTGATTCAAACATCGAAGCTCAACCGACATCTTGAATGTAGTTCGAATCCTCCAATTTCTTATCGTTCTCCGAAAAAAGAACATTAAAAATGGCATAACAAGGTTACCAATTATGCCACGCAGTGATCGTCAGTTATTAGCCTTCAAATAAAAACATGGGGAAATTGGTAAAACTGTTACATCTATTTATCATACAAAAGTGACAGATGGACGGTGGAGATGGTGCGAGTCCATCAAGCCCCATAAAGCTCAGTTCCAATGGAGTCCTCTGATAAAATCACCTGCCCTTTCTCTAGCTTTTTTGTGCTATTTGGAGCTTTGTTGACTTGTAGAAACTGGCATATAATATCAGTTGGCCCAGCCCAAATAGTGAGCCCAGCCCATTTGGAATCTGAAAAGTTTTCAAGTATTTGTTATATTATATTCTATTTAGAATTTATTTTGGGGTTAATTTATGAGTTTGGTCTTTAAACTTCACTTAAAAATCTATCTTATGCACTAAGTGCTTCGCCATTTATGTCTTAAGATTATCTAAAAATAATTAGAGACTACTTAGATACAAAATTTGACGTTTAGAGACCATCCACCCAATCCCATAATTCTAAAGTAATTTATGAATTAAACTTGTAATTTTATATTGATTTATTTTAGAGTTTAATTATTTAATTGCTGTTTTTTCATTTGTAATAAGCTTGTCTTTAACGTTGACCTTATACTTCTCTTAAAGCAATATTTTATATATGGAGCATCGATTTGCAATGTGAAAACTAACATCACATGCACATAGAACACTTCCATTGATATATATATTTTAAATCAACTCAAAAGAAACATTTGGATAATAATTTCTTCCCCATTTTCCACCAAAATATAATATTTTCCTTTCGATACTCCAAATATTTGAACTTTTTTAAGAATTTTTTAAGAATATAAATATGAAAAGAAAAGCCGAATAGGTGTAGGAACTAGGAAGGATCTTTCTAAAATACAATAATACATGTGGCTATATTTTAAGTAAATTGGATTTTGTGAATAAGTATATCACTTTATAGGATTGAACATAAACTAACGATGAATATTTGTAATTCTCCTCTCCAAATTTGTACTAAAAAAAATTAATATTTCAATCAATATTAATTTAAACCAAACAAAATATGTAAAATGAATAATATGAAAAGAAAAATGAGAGATAATTACCAATATATAAGAATCAAAAGGGAGGGAAGCATAAATAGTCCAAATCACAGCGTTTGCAAAAGAAGATAGGGAGAGTGATAGAGGCATATACTCCACACTCTTTGTTGTAATTACCATTTTCTGCAACACAATTTCAAACAAATCATAATTATTATATATGTTTGAGACTCTATTTTATACTAATCTCAATATAAATTAATATTATTTGAGGGTAGTTATGCAATCTATATAGAGTTTGTTAATCCCTTTCCCCAAATTTAGATACATTATATGACTAAAAAGTTAGCGGTTAAAGTTGAATATTTGTGAGTCTATTTTATACTTGGTCTCAATACAGATGAACAAATTGTAATAAAAAAATAATAGATGAACCAAACACATATGTATATCAACTAAAAAGTTAGATGTTGAAGTCGAGAAGAGTAGTAGCTCAGCGACATCAACTTAATGATCAAGAGATTTTGGATTCGAGTCCCCCACCCCTAATTATTGTATTCTTAAAAAAAGAAAAAAAAATGTTAGAACTATCATGGAGTGGTTCAAATTGGTCAAAAAAGACCTTGGGTTGTATCATATAATGGGTTCAAACTCGATGACTACCTACCTAGAAATTAGTTTCCTACTAGTTTCCTTGACATCCAAATATTGTAGAGTCAAACAGTATGTTCCATGACACTAGTCGAGGTGCGCGAGAGCATAACAAAATAAGTTAGATGTTGAAGTTGAATGTTTGAATTTAGAAGAGAAAATTGAGTTTTTTTTTCTTTTATTTTAATGAAAATAAAAAACTTTCAATTTTTTTTCTTCCGAAAATGGGTAATAGTTCTTTCAAAGTAAAATAAGTAGTAGGTCTAAATATAGAGGTTTTTCAAGTATTACAAAATTGGACTAAAAAATTGTATTATAACACAAAATTGAAAATAATTACACATATACCAAAAACGAAAAATGAGTTATTTGAAGAGAGTGATTGATTTCAATCACTGTTAATTGATTGATTCAATCGAGTAAAGGTAATGAAGCTCAATCACTTAACAAATTGATTGAATATAATCAAATATTGGTGATTGAGTTCAATCGGTCAAAATTTATACTAACTTTAAGGAGAAATTGATATAAACCAATTTTTGATAAAGATGTGCTATAATTTTAATAAGGGTCCTAAAGTTGGTATACAATATAAATTTTCCTAAATATACCATAAAACATCAGCTCAACCAATATAATTGTATACTTCTAATCAAAAAGTCACGTGTTCAAATTTTTTCCACCAATGATTGTTGAACACAAAAAAATATACCATATAATAGAATAACCGATCACTTATATTTAAATTAAAATAAAGAGCATTTTGTAAATTTAAAATAAAAGAGAAAATAAACTGACCATGACTGCCAATGGAGAAGCATACATGCCAATGTTGACGAGAATGCAAATGGTTCCAACCACCATGGATCGCTTGCTATGAGTGTGGAAGATGAGCATGACCGAAAGGCTCACAAGCGCGATGAAGACGAGTTCCACGAGCAGCACGAGTGCAACTTTCACCCGCTTTTTCCGGTCGGAGAAGACGAAGAAGAGGATTATGTAAACTAGCTCGATTAGGGTTCCTGCACCATTAATGGTGATCACTAGAATGCTTCCAGGATGCACCACTGGCAGCCCGTACAACATCCAAACCAGGCAATTCACGAGTGTCGCGAGGTACGGGATCGACGAGAACTGTTCGACCGATCTCTTCTTCCATATTGTAACAAAGGTTGGCCTGAAATTGATTCAATGGTTGAATACAACAATACCTCCAAAAGAATTAGGGTTTTATGAAGAAATGATGTTTTTCTCATAATCTCATGTATGGTTCTATGTCCAATGCTAACAAGACAACTTTTTAGATTGTTCAAATTTAATTTTCAAGTTTGCGATACGGTTTAAAAACTTTGTTTTAATAATATTATAATTTCATAATTTGTTTTCTATGGGTTAAAATTAGTCAAAGTTTCTTGTTTATTGCCTAACTAGAACAAAGTTGATCAGTATCAGTGTACACCTAATGATTAGAAGGTCATGGATTCGAATTTTCCATCTTCAAATTATTGTAATTTTGAAAAAAAGAAAAAAAATGTTTCTAGTTTATTTTTCTTAATAATTTTTTTTTTTTATGTTAGTTTTATCTCTATACACTTTATAAATATGTCAAGTTGTGTCCTCTATCTTGTATTAGAACTATTGTTATTTATCAAAAAAAATTAGCCTCAAATTTATCATAAAAGACCGCTTTAAAAGTACTTTAAAAAAAAAAAAAAAAAAAGACCGCTTTAAATGTAGAAAAATTTATTTCAAAAAAAAAAAAAAATTGAATATTTAAAAATACATAGAAACAATCCCCACAATATAGGATTTTATTGTTTGAAAAAAAAAAAACCGATTCTTTAAAAAAAAACCTCGAAAAAAAACAAATTTTAGAGAGGAAGACAGCAAAACAAAAAAGTGGAATTCTTACAATGGAGACAAGAACAAGAAAAGTGCAATAATGTTTCCTGCAGAAAATAAAACCAAAGGTGTAAAGATAGGAGGAATAAAAGGAAAGAAAAAATAAACACACTTTTGTTTTTTCTAGAACAATTGGAGTGCGGGAATTCGAACCCAAAACTTCTGATTATTGAATATATAGTAATATCGTCGAGCAACGTAACTACTTTTGTTGGCCACACACAATAATTTACTCACCAATGATACCAACAATTGTTCGAGCAAGCACCAAAGAAACCATTGTAAAAGAGGAAAGAAAAGGAGAAAAAGTTCTAAACAAGAGAGAGAGTTTGATTGAGCTAGGAGTTTGTCGTACGAGCTTGTGGTTTTTATAATCTGATTTCTTCATTGCATGGCCATTTGATTGGTCCTACAATTGATTAAAAATGTTTTTTTTTTTCAATTAAAAAGTATCTCAAATAAGATATTCGAACTTTAACCTCTTAATTATCGTATCATATTAATAGGAGTCAAGTTCAATTTTAATTGACATGTCTTAACAAGGTTGAATTACGTTTCAATTGCAAATATTTGTTACTATATTTTTTTTTTTGATATTCGTGATTTTTTAAGTCAACTTTCGTTAGATCAATCTAGGATGATTTACTAAAATAGAAGCCAAGTTCAATTTTAGTATTTTACTACTTTAATTGGCTTCTTTTTTCAAACTACAGAGTACATAATTGTAGTTTGCTCATCCTCTCCAAAATTGAACTTGATTTTGGATCATGGAACTAGAAAGGAATATAAAACAATGGAAAAGAAAAGAAGAAAGGGGAGCAAGAGAAAGCTTGTTGAGAGAAAGAATGATGAGTTTTGTAGAAATAGACCAAATTAATAAAATATTTACAACATTAGATAAATTTTAAAAAATTTAGTAACTATAGTCAAATATACAACATGAAGTAATACTTTTTATACTGAATAACTAATACATAATACAGTATGATGAGTATTATTTATACTGTATATTTGACTATGGATGCAAATTTTTTCAAATTTATCTAAATCTATAATTATTTTATAAAATTGAACTATCCAATACAATTTTCTAAAAATAATTTAGGAGTGACAAAATATTTATTTATCAAAAAAATTAATATTACACACTATTTTTTTGAATAAAACTCTCCTACACATTTGATGACGCACAAAAACTATTTTGCATGTTGGAATTTTGACATTTTGAAGGCACGGAATTTTGACATTTTTATTACATGAAATTTTGACATTGATATCATATAAAGTAGGTAGTTATTCTTTTGATCACAGCCCAATCGCTATTTAATAAAATGAAGAATACTTTTTAAAATAAGGTTAAAATATTATATTGTCTAAAAAAAATTAAAATATTATTTTGGTCTCTCGTCTTCGATCTTTGTTATATTTTGGTCTCTAAATTTTAAATGTTCAATTCTAATCTTTCGACTTTATTATTTGTCTAAATTTGACCTTTGAACTTTTAATTGTTCAAATTTAATTTCTCAACTTTTAAAAATGTTATCATTTATGAAATAATTTTTTGTGGCACCCAATAGTACCACATAGTTAAAAGGTAGGTCTCACCTACCTTTCCATGTGTACGGGAGTTTTACTCTATTATAAATCATATCAAATAATGCATTAATCCCATTCATTCAAGCCAAAATTAGATAACACCATTATCCATCATATATGATTCAAACTACATTTTTTTCTTTTTTGAGAATTCAAACTAAACAATTCATATGAATATTTATATTTAGATTTTTTTTAATCCAAATATTTGCATTTAGTTAAGAACCACATTTGATCTTTAAAAAAAAAGGAAAAAAAAACCACATTTGATAAGCATTTTAATTAACTTTAAATATTGATTTTTGAAAATTAAGCCAACATAAATACTAGGTCCACAATACAAATTTTTTTATTATTTTTTTTAATCTATATTTTCGAAAAATAAAACCTTTCTAAAAAAACAAGTTTTCAAGAAATAGTTTTTGTTTTTGAAATTTTGTTTAGAACTCAAATTTTAGTTAACAAAGCATTAAATTAATACAATTTTTTTTAATATATATCGGGAGAAGGAGAAAAATATTAATTCTCGACATCTGACATATGACTGTGATGTTAAACTGGTTTACAACCAAACGATAAAATGCACTATTTACCCATTTAGTAAAACTTATACAAACAAATATAATTTTAAAACAACTAAAACTAAAATTCGAATAGTTATCATTTAAATTAGGCATAAACGTCAATTATTCATATAAGTTTTTTTAAGAATATTACATAACATAATAGGGAGAAATTCAAACTTACAAACTTGTTAAAAAAACAATTAGAGGCACAATAATTCAGTAATATAAATGTGAATTAAGAACATGAATTTAAATTTTCATCTAGAATTCTTGTAGAACTAAAAAAGTTGCAACCAATTAGACATAGCAATTTAGAGCATTTTTATATTACATAGATAAAATCTTCTTTTTAATATATTAATTAATACATGTGTAACTTTAATGTTTCATATATTCCAAAATATAATTCCACTATAAGAGGAGAATCCAAATCATGATTTAGTGGAATTGAAAGGCTATTCATCAATCTTTTCCCTCCATTATTATGAATATATTCTTTTTTGTATTCATTTTCTTAGTTATCTTTTTTTTTTTTTGAAAAAAAATCTTTATTTTATTTTATTAGTGATGAATTATATTGGGAATATATAATCTACCGGCTCATAGAACAAGAAGTGCATACTATGCATTTAAAAAAAAGGAAAAAAAAAGAGGTTAAACATATAACATTTACATTAGTGAAGATGAATACCATTCTCATGCTTGCTTTTCAATAAAAAAAGAAAAAAGAAAAAAAAATAGTGCTTGGTACTTGTTCGATAAATAATAGGGGAATTTGTATGTATATTACAATAAGGCAAAAAAATTGAATAAATAGCAATTTTTTGAAAATATTTGCAAATATAGCAAAATCAGA